>WBZZ01005992.1:112500-132500 GCA_019918135.1 Paulinella micropora | reverse complement strand
CCATCTTGTCCAGGCGGCGCCGCTTGGTCTGCCGAGTCTCCACGCGGTCACAGGGTCGTGCGTACATGTCACTTCTGTTGTCCTTCGGTTGTTGGATTATGATGCTGGACTGGCAGCCTCCGCACGCATTGTTGGCCTGTTGGTTCAGGCACGTTTTGCCTTTTTGTCCCTGCAAAAAGGCAACGCCGGGCCGGCCGGGTGTGCACACCTGTTGGTTCAGGCACGTTTTGCCTTTTTGTCCCTACAAAATTGTGCACAATGGCTGGCCATTGTGCATGCCAAAAATCATCGTCGTGTCCACCTCATTCTTGGGTTCAAGACGAACTCAAAAAGTGGTCTGCAGCCGGAACGAACCTATTGCAAATTTTGCACCTGCCACTAAATCGGGACAAATTTGCGGAAAGTTACCGCGCCGCAAATAAGGGGAAAGTCTCGCGAAACTTTCTTCTTTTTTTTGCCGCGCCTCCAAACATGGGAAAATTTCTTGCATTTTTTTGTGTCTGCTTTAGGCGCTACCTCGCAAAATGATGCTCGCTCTGCGAAATAAACGAACGGCCGCTGACAACGACGCCCAGCCCCGCAAGCGGCGCCGCTTGGAGTTGCCTCCGCTTATGAGCACCGTCCCTCGCGAATCTTCGTCCTACTGGACAAACAGAAAAACCGTTCGTAATCCGGTAGATGTGTTCACTGTAATTTATGGTGGGCAAGTAGAAGCACACTCCTCTGCACTGGATTGGATGGTAATGACGAAGCCCATCAGTGACACCGAAGTAAAGTCCTGTGCCGAATCCATCGCAGCGGAACACGTGGGCCTATATCTACTGGGAAAGGAGAACGGCATCCCGTCTGTGCTCGTGGACGTGATCACCGAATACGTCGAGCCAGTCTACCACGAGCCGCTGGAGGCTGGCATGTGGTCGAAGTCTGACAACCGCGACACGCTACAGTACTTGTACGAGGCCATGTCCCTGCCTCGCTTTCACGTGCCTGGTGTTGGCCATCACGACCCGTGGCGGAGTGTTTGGGATATCCTTTCCGATGTTTATCTGCCCGAAGTCATGACCATACAGGATATCCGGAACTATAACCGACTCACTCGCCTTGTCACTAGACGCAAAGAACGGTACTGGAAAGAAGCAGAAAAAAAGCTCAACAAGCGCCTCCGCAGGTTCTTCCGGTTAGTGGACAAGATGAGACTGGATGTTCTGAATAATTAAAAAGACCTTTTTTTTCTTCTTGTCTTTGCTATTGAAAGACCCCATGCCTGAAGTCTGCCCTGTCTGTGGCGCACTAACGAAAGAGAAACAGCGACCAATCGCGCAAAGGAAAAAAGGAGTGTTTAGGCTGAGAGCGTACTACACGCACGAAGAAGACTGACAATGCTAGCAGTTTGTCCTACTTGTGGTGCTTGCTTTTTCGAAGGGCAACTGTACTGGACTGGGACGGGGAAAAGGGGCGACCCCCGAGACTTGGCGTCACTTGTGTGTCGCCCGTATGGCGATGGCGCCTGCATCAACCCTGCTCGTGACATCCCCGGCGGAGACACTTGGGAAGAGCGGATGCGCTTTATTGATAATTTTTTGGACGAAATGCTGTAAAAATAATTAAAAAAATCTTTTTTCTTGCACTAATTATACAGAAAAAAATGGACTCCGGCAGAGGCAACAAGCGCCGCCGGCTCGATGGCTCGGCCGATGCTTTCGTGCTGCCGGCCGCCGGACAGAATGGCCAAGTGCTAGTTTCGGACGGCGACGGGGGCGTGAGATGGGAAACAAGCGCCGCGCCGGGCCTCAGCAGCCACTTGACGGACTACGACAACCCGCACCACACCTCGCTCGCTAACCTCGTAAATTCCTCGACGCTTACGCTGACGGGCGCGGGCGGCAACAGCACGCTTGCAGCTCCGACCTCCTGCTCTTCTGCGCTCAAGCTGCCGTCCTCAGTGCCTTCCGCCGGGCAGACGGCGCTCGTGTTACTGAACGAATTCGGCGAAGTCAAGCACGGGGACCAGGCGATTACGCACAGCCTTTCTTTTGCGATGGGTGCAAGCGTCAGCCGCATGCCCAATGGCATGACGTCCTCGACGTGGACTTCCGGCGGACAAACGTTTGTCGCGAGCGGTAGCTGGTGGAACTATCCTGACCTTACGTATGCACCGTACAAAGCATTTGATGGCGACATCGATACAATCTGGGCGGCTCCGTCAAACTCATACAACCCCGCCAATGGTCTGTACGTTGGCGCAAATTCGAAGAAAGTGGACGGATCCGAAGTGAAAGGGGAATGGGTCCAGCTCGATTTCGGGACGGACGTGGTGCTCACCAAATACTACATGACACCTAAAACCAACGGCTCACACAGATCGCCTACTAAGTGGGTGATGGCAGTAAGCTACGACGGGAGTAACTGGACTACTTGGCATCAACAGACAACAACATACACCTTTACCGACTTGGTAGAATCTACTTTTACGCCTTCTGCTCCAGTGCTCTGCCGGTATGCAGCACTGATTGTCACAGAGGGTTCGATAAATTACCACTACCTTCAGATGGCTACGATTAATTTCGACTGGAGCCCGCTAGTTCACAGAGTCAAGAACCTGGCCTGTCCTACTTCCATCTCTGATCCAGCTAACAAAGGGTACGTGGACGGCGCCCTCGCAGTCCATGCCGAACTCGCCAACCCGCACGGCACCCTGACTACTGACATCACTGACTTTGCTACTGGCGTGGCCAACCACACCGACGTGAAAGCCAACACTGACCACCGTGACATTACCGACGCCAACCCGCACGGCGTGTCTTTAGCTAACCTTGCCAACTCCTCGACGCTCACGCTGACGGGCGCGGGCGGCAACAGCACGCTTGCCGCTCCTGCTACTGGTACGGTCGCACTTGCGCTGCAAACCTCACTGCCCGCCGCCGGAAAGACTGCGCTCGTGTCACTGGACGAATTCGGCAAACTGAAGCACGGGGACCAAGTGATTACGCACGATCTGCGACTGACCGGCGGTTGGTATACTGCCAAGCCTGACAACATGACTGGAAACAGCTCAGGGGACCTGACCGCGTCGGCGACTAGCGAGTATATCGGCACCAACTACGCGTACAAGGCGTTTGACGGCGACGTTAACACAAACTGGAGTAGCAACGGCCCAGCGGACTATTACAACCTAACCACAGGAGACTACGTTCCTTCGCCCGGCTCTGCCTTGACAGTGTCAGGCACTAGTTACAAGGGCGCGCAAGTGAAGCTGGATTTTGGATCAGTGAAATATCTGACGGCGTACCACCTTAAGCCCTCTGCCTCTACGTTCGCAACACAAACGCCCCGCACTTGGTACATGGCGGTTTCCAGTGACGACACGAACTGGACTCTGTGGGACAGCCGAGCGAACTATGCGTGGAGCAACGCGAATACTGTCACTTTTAACTGCACTGGAGTGAACGCCAGGTACGTGGTACTGATCGTGAACGCAGTGGTGGCGGGCACTTCTGACAGCCTTAGATACTACACGAGCGTCTCGCTGCTTGGGTTCGATTACACAGACACCGCCTACACAATCAAAAATCTCAGGCTACCAACCCAAAAAGACGAAGCGTGCAACAAATTCTACGTGGACTCGCACGCGCACACGTCGCCACTAGTGGTTGGCACGAGCTCGATCGCGAGCGCAGGCACTGTCGCGCTGACTCTGCCTACAGCCCTGCCTACTACTGGCACGTCGCTAGTGACGATCGGTGCCAGCGGCCAGCTCGGCCACACGCAACAACCGCCTCTCGAAGTGACGGGGCCCGTCTGGCCAACCGCTTACGGCAGCTGGACGATCGTGTCGGGCACCTTGGCTACCGCAAACCCGTGGACTCTTTCGGCCTCGCAGTCGCCAGTCAACTCCGACTACTGGGTAGACAGAGTCGTGGTGAACGGGGGTGTTTTGTACTGGTCCTCCAACTCTGGCTATGTCAACTCAACAGGCAGCGAGTGGCTAAAGATCTACAACCCGCGCAAGCACCGCCTGTCATCGATCAACCTGTGGAACGCGCCTAACCTCAGCGGCAACTATTCGCCCAAGCAGGTGTTGCTACAGGGCTCCGATAACGACTCGACCTGGGTCGACCTAAACCGTTTCAGCAATCTTACAGGGGGCTTTTACACACTGAACACGTTGACCCCTTCTGCAGGCAACAGCGCCTACAAGTACCACCGACTCGTGATCGAGGTGCTACAGGGAGCTGGCTATACCGGCGGCTGCCAGGTCGGCGGCCTCGTGCCGACGTTTGTGCCCGAGTCCGCCCCGCTCGCTCTCGCCGCCAGCACGTCGACCAACACTGGCTTCCTGACCACGCTGACACTCAACCGCCGCGACGTCGCTGGTGTCGCTGACACCGGCCGGAACGCTTGGAGCCTCGTCATTGGAGCTGCCGAGCGCGCTGCCAGCCGCCGGGCAGACAGCGCTCGTGTCACTGGACGAATTCGGCGAAGTGAAGCACGGGGACCAGACGATTACGCACGGCTTGAGCTTCGCGTCAACAGCCTATACAGCAAAACCAGACACCATGACTAGCAACAGCACTGGCGGATATGTCTCGAGCGCGTCTTCGACAAGCAACTATAATGACTCTTTGAACGGGCCGTGGAGAGCATTTGACGGAAATCCAACCACTGGTTGGATCTGTGTTTATCAGCTAGGCAGCAACGGTTATAACCTAAGTACGGGCGGCTTCCAGGGCAACCCTGCGAGTTGCACTTTTACGTGGGGAGGCATATCGTACATAGGCGAGTGGTTGAAGATTGATCTAGGCACGAGTGTTATGCTAAGCAAATATTACATACGGCCGCCTGGCTCGCCGTATCTGAATATCCGCTCTCCCGGCACGTGGGTCGTAGGAACATCGGTCGATGGTACAAACTGGACGTTGTGGCATTCCCAGACGACCCCGTACACGTTTACAGACAGTCGTACAGCCTTCACGCCAGGGGGGGGGGGGGGGGGCGATCGTCTTGCTAGATACGTCATGCTGATTGTCCAAACGGTTGGTAGCACAGGCACTACTGACCGGAATGTAGTGACCTTGAACGAGTTTTTATTCGATTACACAATCAACGCCTACACAGCCCGGAATCTTATGGTGCCAACTCAAGCAGGCGACGCGGCTAACAAGTATTACGTAGACTCAACAGCCTTTCCAGCGCCCGTCGTTACTAGTTTCACGCCAGCCTTTAGTTTCACCGGGGGAGGCGTGCCTACGTACAATGCCACAAACTGCAAGGGCCGGTGCCTGAACTTTGGCACACTGGCCTTTGTGCAGTTGTATTTGGAAGCGACTTCCGTCATCGGCTGCGTCGGTGACGTGACAATCACTGGTCTGCCGGTCACTGCTTCGAGTGCAGCGCCGCTTAGATCTAACGCATTGACCGTTCACAGCTTAGAGAACATCAAATCAGAGACAGCGGGCATTGTTGCCTTCGTGACGGGAGTTTCAAGCGTTATCGGCCTGCACAACAGACAAAATCTGACAGCGATTACCGCCCTAAGCGTATTCAATTTCGATTATATAGTCAACGAAGATAGTGGGCCCTACACTATTGCGCTTTCTGGCTGGATCGCGCTGTAATAAGAAATATTTTTTTCTTGCGTAAAGTATTTTTTATTAAAAAATGGACGCGTTGCGACAAGCACTAGCTGATAACGAGAACGAGCTGGCCGCCACATTGGCCCGCCGCCGGACCCTAGCGGTAGAAAGAGAGAAGATACAGCGGCAGCTCGCGCTGTGCGAGCAGGTCTGCTGCGACAAAGAAATGCGCGAGCAAGTCAAGACGCTCATCCAACAAAAGGAAGAGTCCGAAGCGGCATCTGCCGCCGCAGCACCCGCAGAGGAGACTGTCATAGAAACGATGCCGGACACCATCAACGGCTAGAAGTCCTGGTCCAAGCCCCACTCTTCGCTAGGCGCCGGCGCCCGCGCGTACTCGCTGACTCTTTTCTCGAAAAAGTTAGTCTTGCCAACCACGCCCAGCTGCTCCATGAACGGCAAGGGACACTTTGTAACTCCGTACAGCTTTTCACCTATGCCCAGCTGTCGCAGCAGGC
Organism: Paulinella micropora; assembly: GCA_019918135.1. Lineage (NCBI taxonomy): Eukaryota > Cercozoa > Imbricatea > Euglyphida > Paulinellidae > Paulinella > Paulinella micropora. Next base: position 126,409 of record WBZZ01005992.1, on the reverse strand, counting down.
CGTCCGCCACATACTCGACGTAGCGTTCCATCAATGTCGCGTTCAGGCCCAACAAGGCCACGGGCAGCGACTCGTTGATGAACCTCCGCTCGACCTCAACGCAGCCGGAGACGATCTGAAACAGCCGCGACAGCTGCAGTTTGTTCTGCACGTGGTGCCGGTACAAGTGGCACGCAAACACCCCGTGCTGCGTCTCGTCCCGTGCAATGAACTCGTTGCTAGTGCACAGCCCTTGCATTAGGCCCGGGTGCTTTTGCTTCAGCCAAAAGATGGAGGCGAAAGAAGAGGCGAACTGGACAAGTTCAACACAAGCGAACGCCACCAGGCGCTCGGCAAACGAAGCTCGGGTCGGGCTAAGCCACTGCAGCGCCCACTTAGCTTTTTGCGCGACCGTCGGCACTTGCGTGATTGGATTGAACAGCTTGTCTTTTTCTTGCTTGTCACTGACGATCGTGTCAATCAACAGGCTGTAAGTCCGCGAGTGTTCCGCTTCATTAAAGATCTGATAAGAATAAAATAACCTGGCTTCCGAATATTGGACCTCTGCCAAAAAATTAGCTGCTAAGTTTTCTTGGATGATGCCGTCACTGCTAGCAAAGAACCCCAGCACCATTTTAATAAAATGCTGTTCATCGGCACTCAGCTTCTTGAAATCGGCCTGTTCCAGGCTCAAGTCTATCTCATCTGCCGTCCAGAACGACCGCAGGGAAGCTTCATAGAATGAATACAGCTGCGGACGCCGTATGGGGAAGAGACAAAATCGCGATTCTTCCGGCACGAGCAGCTTTTCTTCAGTGTCCATTCGTTCAGTTGCCTGTTGTCCAGCTTCAGTAAAGCCATCTTTAATAATACAAAAGAAAGAGGATATATTTTTTTCTTATCGGACAACTATAGCATATCTATGTTGCAAAGACGTAAGACCGAACAGCGGCTGATGCCCTCGTCGCAAGAGTCCATCACCGTCACTTCGCACGAGCTCGCACTCGAGCTGAAACGAAGCTACAGCGATTTCAGCTGGCAGACCGTGCCGCAGCTCATTGTTCACGGGGTCAAGTACCTTGCCCTATATACTAATCATACAGGCGAGGAGAAGAAGCAGATCCTTGTCTCCGTGCTCGTTGACTTGTGCCCGGACGACAACGTGGACAAGCTCATTCCGCCCGTGGTCGATGTCATCTGGGAGCTCGTGAAAGCGGCCATCGCCTCTAACTGCTGCGAGCTGTGTCCCAAGGTCTGTGTGATCAGCTAAGCCGGCATCGGGATCAAATGCCTGCCAAGCGTCACGGGCGTGCTCTGGTGGATCCTGACCGGCTTGTCGCTGTTCGTGACCACCTGCGCTCGCACTGCGGCCAGCTTCTCGCGGTCCAGGCGGTGCGCCCACAACACTGCGGCTGGTATGACTTGTTCGTTCGAACGTACTTTCTCCAAGGCCATGGTAATCTTGACCAGCAGCACGTCTGCCGCCAGCCTGAAGCGCCTCTTCTTGGCCATCTCCACCGACAATTCGCTCTTAACCATCTCGAACAGAATTTCGCACGAGAAATGTCGTTCGGCCTTCTGGCCAAAATTAAAGAAGCTGTTGACGCCAGAGATGATGGCCACTAGGATCAGGCACGTGACCGATACCCAGTCGTAGCCCGCCCGGCCCGCTTCGCATGCCTTGAAGCCGAAATTGCCGACTATGATCGAGCAGATCGCTGGCACGATGGTCGCCAAGAGCCCAAACAACAGGAAACGGCTGTGGTAGTAGTAGCCGGCCGAATTGTTCAATCTAGCGTGCAGCGCGCACTCATCGACCACGCTCGCAAAATAAGACTCGTGCCTGGACGACCATTTCTCCTCTTCTCTTTTGACGTCCGAGTCGTCCGAGTCATGGGACAGGATTTTATCCTCGTCTAGCATTTTTTAAAAACAAAAAAACCAGCCACAAGATTTAAAAAAAAACATGTGTGACTGCTGGGCCGGCGGCCACTCGATCAAATCGCTCTCGACAGCAGCATCTCCCAGTCCGCCCCATTCAGGTCCACCTTGTCCCTGGTGTCAGGGTTGCACACACCGATGTGCAAGTACTTCGTCAGCGTCGGAAACATCACGTATTGATCATGCCGGTCCTGCGCCGAAGACTGGTAGCCACCCGACGATGCCAGGAAAGGAATGATGAGGCTGCCAGACTGCACCTTTGTGCCACGCGAGACCGCGCCCGTCAGCGACACTTCCTTGTAGTTGCCGCCCGTCGAGTAAGACAGGCTACTGCATTCCTTGATCTGTATGCCTAGCGAAGTCGGCAGGCCCAGGGCCACGACTTGTGGCAAGACGGTTGCTTGGCCGGGAGTCAGCGCAAAGAGCTCGTTCTGCGCCGAGGTGGTGAAGCCCAGCACCGCGTGCGCGCTGTCCTCGCCGCCTTTGCTGTAGATCTTGAACTCGGCGCCCGCACTTAGCGTGAACTGCAGCTTGAGCTTGGTGTCCAAGTACGCTACTGCGATCGTCTGCCCCACTTGCACAAAGTTTCCGGTGATTAAAAGCGACTGCAGCGTGTCGGCCAGGGTCTCCCCTGTATAATTTTGGCTGGGAATCGTGAGCGTCACGTCGCCGGTGGCCGTCGAGTTTAGGTAGAGCTTGTTGTTCTTGCTGTTGATGTTGTAGGTCGCGTTCGGGATAGTCGCCCAGATGAGCTTGTACTTGCCCTGGATCGCTTCCGGCAGCGACAGGCGGAACTCGGCACTATCGCCCGCTCCCTGCACCCTGTCCCGGTCCTTCGACCTGACCAGGAGGTTCATCTCCGAAATGTTGCGCAGGCCGCTCATTTCTTGGAGCCAAAAAAAATTAAATCTGTGGTTACTAGTCTAGCACAAGAGGAAAAAAAAATGCTGACCCTCAGCGGCAACAAGCGCTTTCGTCTCGAGGATGTGGTCGAGACCAAGCCGTCGCACAGCATGACCACCGCTTTTGGTGAATACAAGGTCGCGGAACATACCCCCCTTGTCCAAGAAACTTTCCCTTACACCGGCACGCTGAACCCGCGCAAGTTTGCCATTTCCGGCTCCGTGACCACCGCGGCCGGCCTGCTGTCGCTCAGCGGCGCCGCACAGGCCGAGACGCTTCGCAGATGCAAGTACCGCGCGGGACAAGGGCTCGTCTGCCGCTTCACGGCGCTGTTCCCCGCCGCGCACAACGCCAGCAACTCGGCCCTGGCCGGGCTCGGCGACGACATTTTCGCCACCCGTCCCGTAGATCCTTGATCCAGCCGCCCGCACGTTGCCGATGTACAGCCCAATGCCCCCCGCGTGTTTGGAGATGAGTGCACAGTCTTTTATCGTGTCGAAGATCCCGGCAAGCGAATCTTCTCGGATAGGTAACAAGTAACACGAAGCCAACTGCTGGTTCCGGCGCAGACCCGCATTGAACATTGTTGGGGAGGCGTGACTGTACAGTCCTTGGCTTAGCAACTCGTACGTGTCGCGGATCTTGAGCAGGACGCTGTCCTCGCTTTCTGCCAGGCCGTGGTGCAGAGCCACCGCAATGCGCAGGTACAAATACTGGGGCGTCTCGCAGATCTTGTCGCCGCTGTCCCGGAGCAAGTACCCTTGTTTCAGGGTGCAAATCCCGAAATAATCAAAATTGAGGTCACGTTCGTGCCGCACCACCGCGTCAAGCGTAGATTTGTGCCTGTCAATAAAAATAGACACGTTCGGGGCCAACGACAGGCGCAAACGGTCCATCGCGCCCTGGAAGGTAGGTGGGCACTCTTTTTGCAAGTTGCTAGCCTCAAGCCGTCCTCCGAGCAGCGCGTAGTCTGGGTGGTGGGAGGCCAGGCTGGCACAGACCGAGGCAGCGAGTCGATCCAGCTCGGACGTAGAAATGCCGTTCCGCAGGCCCGCGATAGTGGCTTTGGCCACCTCGACCGCATTGGCGCCCGGCAGGTCGGCCGCAAGAAGTGATACGCGGTGCAAGATCTTGTCGAAACACAGAGGCTCCAAAGAACCATCTCTGGTTCTGACCTGCATTGGCTATACTCTTGAGCGCGAGAGAATAAAAAATCATTCCTTGCTGAAATGCTGGAACCCGAAATAAGAAGCGAGAAGTGCATCAGTCAGAAGCAATTCTGATTTGCCCGTTGCGGCGAATAGGGTATAGAGAATTCCGTGCCACAGGCGGTTCTCGGCCCACCACACTTTACCACCCAGAAAGCCTTCTTCTCGGTTGTCCAGTATGTTAGAGAGCCACACCGCGGCGGGGACCATCGCCATTAGCAGCAATTTGTCTTTGGTCGGGCCGGCCGGTAAGTCAAGTGCCGCCTTGGCCAGGAGGAAACGGGCCGGCAAAAAGCCCCCGAAGAAAAGCAAGGAATTGTCTCTAGTACCTGTGTCTGGTTGCATATTGGCTCAATGGATAAAAACAAAGACACAAGATTATATTGTCACCAGTTCAAATCCCTCTTGCTGCTTCCTATGTTTTCCTAGGCACACTTTTTTTTTGTTTATTTTTTTATTAAATGTTACTAGTTTCCGGGAAAAGGACCCGACCGTTTCTTTTTTTATTAAAATTTTACAAGTAAAAAAAGCAGCGATTCTTTTTTTAATCAGCTACGCGTGTCACGTGTCCGCATCGTTCGTGATCCTTTGTCGTTTTTTGGCCGGCTTGTGTGTATTATATAGTCCGTCGTGAAAAGGTTCGGCAAAGCACACGGCCGTGTGTCCTTTTTTGGCTCTTTCGCCACCAGTCATCTTGTGCAGCACATAAGCAGATTTCCGCTTCTTTGGGCCGCCTTCCTCTCTCACTCTCTCCGACTTGCTTTCGTCCTTTGCTAGCCAGAGGCCAAACTTGTTCATTGTGTGCTGTAGCCTTGCCTGCGGGGACTTGAAGCGTTTTGCGAACGTCAGCTTGTCCTCCGGCCTGATCCCGGCCTGTGCATAGAAGAGATCTTTGCAGGCTCGTTCCCAGACCGCGTCCTTTTCTTGCAGGAGCTCGTGTGAAATGTCCAGGTGTGTGCCTGGTTCGTGGTCACATTCTCCCACCTTCTTCTCGCATGCGCTAGCGTCGAGCTCGGCGAAGCCATCCTTGCCCAGCGCCCTACTGACTGTCTTGGCCACGTCAAACAACTGGGCCGCGTGCTCCTGTAGCACAAGGATCTGTGGTCGCTCGACTGGCTCTGCTGCCCCACGGGCAGCCACTCGCGAATCTAGTCTGGGCAGGGCATCCTTGATCCGCACAAAGTCCCGCACCAAGTCTTTGTCGTCTTCGAGCCCGGCGGCGTGAGGGAAAAAGCCGGGGTACCGCACGAGCACGTCCACCACTTGCTTCTGCATCTCCTCCAGTGTATGCAGGCCCCTGAATCTCTCCATCTGGTCCGCGCGCCACACCACGTTGTTATAGGCGGAACTGCTCTCCCAGTCGACCAGCTTGGTTAGCACCAGGCGAAGCAACAGCTTCTCTTTGTGCACAGGCCGACGCCCCTTGGCTTCCTCCTCCACCTCGTCCTGGTCGTCCTCCTCACCCTCTCCTCCTACCCTGCCCCGCGTCTCCCTGGCCAAGGCGCGCGCCTGGGCCAGTTTCTGTAGCCGCTCCTCCAATGGCGCCGCTGGTTCGAGTTCGATGATAAAATCGGTGGACAGCTTCCACCAGCAGCCGAACCCCAAGTCTCGCTGGTGCTCGACATCGCGTGCAATCAAGCGCAGCTGCAACGAGGTCGGGAGCTCGGAACGATGGACGCGCCCATGCTCGTCCGTGAACGAGGGGCCCTGCCGCATACTGCCCACTTGTATCCAAGCGCTGACAGTGTTCCGCTTGGCGGCTGCTGCTATCATCTGCGCCTGTTTCACGTTGAAGTTCTGTATGATGGTCTTAAACAGTTCGCAGTGCCGCCAGGCCTCCTTTGCGCGTGCCTGGGCCTCGTCGTAGAATCTCAGATGGCCCAGCCCCCCCTCACCGAAGTAGGCCAGGATTGTCGCAGGATGCTCCACGTTGCGCGCCCGCAAGAGCATCTGTGCCAGGCCCCTGCCAGTGGGACCGGTCACTGCCACCCCGCCATCCCTGTCCGCGCAGCTCAACAGGATGCGGTGAAAGAGGGTTTTTGCGTCCACGGCCACCATAACCGCGCTCGTCGTGAAAATGGACCGTGTTGCCTTGCACTCTCTGTGCCGTTCGTCTGTCTTGTCGATACATTTACAGTCGTCGTCGTTGCACAGCCAGCAGTCGATGTTCGCCAGGATGCGCTGCTTCACTTTGTCCGGCGTTCTGCAGTCTATGAGGCGCACGGGCGCGCCCTCCATCCACTCATTCCGTGTTTTGTTGTCATGGGCGTACCGAGCCTTCTGCTCGTCGGTCCAGTCTTTTTGTTTGCCAGCGGGCCTGTTCTGTCTGCACAACTTCGTCGGGTCCAGTTCGGGCGTGTGGTGAGGCGGTGCTTTGCCTTCCTCTACCAGTTTGTCGTAGGCCTTGCAGGCTGCGGGATCACCCACAAGGTGTGGAAACGTGAGTCCTTCCTTGACCAATGCGTCGTAAACATGCTCCGCCACGCGCTGGCTGCGGAAGCACGCCCAGCTGCGCTGGTTCGGGTCTCTGAGGCTTTCCGTCAGGGCAGCTAGCCAGCTGGTGTAATCGGGCACGATCTTGAGTCGGCGCTCCAGAGAGGGCAGCACAAAAGAGTAGTGGTGGAACTCCACTTGTGCCTGCGCTTGTTCCAGCGTGCTGTTGGGACAAGCGCGTCTGTAGGCGATCCCCTCATTTGCGTCACAGAAGAGGAAGTCGTGTAGCCTGCTGCACTCCGTCAGGTCCTTGTCCATGATCAAAAGGCGCCCCGCTAGTGTGCAGACATCTACAAAGGTTCTGTCGTTCTCTCGCAGCTTCTTGCCGTTGGTCTTCACGCTAACGGACTGGTCACAGATCAAGATAAAATCGTCGACCACACACAGGCTATACGTCTGGATGAAATGCAACCCGCCGATGCCCTTCTCTTCGCTCTCTATCCGCCACAGAGACTCGTATTGGATAAAGAGGATTTTGGCTTCGTACAGGACGTGGTAAGCAGACGAGTCTTCCCCGCCGTCCTCTTTTTTCTCGTAGTACACGACGATATCGTCCAGCATGCCCCGCAGAACACGGATGTCCTCCTCGGCCCTTGCTGCTTTCAGCTTGTCCTCGCAGAAACGCTTCAATTCCTCTGCTTGCTCCCACGCACGGCACTGGAGCCGCAGGCCGCCGCCGCCGCTGGTCGCCTGGGCCCGCCTCCCCGTGATCCACAGGATCCTGGCTTGCGGGTTCTCCTTGCGCAGTCGGAAAATGGACTCGTAGCCCCTGTAGGTCTTGCCCATCCCCGTCCAGGCGTCGACGCACTGCACGAGGTACTCGTCGAACGAGAACGGGTGCAGCACGGGCCGCCCGCTCTCCGTCATGGCCATGTCGTCTATACCTTTGTAGGCTCTGCCAACGGTACAGCCGGAGCGGTTGGTCGGCAGCAGGACTGCCTCCAAGTCGCCGGGCCGCGCCGTCATCGGCGCCACGGACCAGCCAAGGTCGGTAGGAGGCACGAGGTCTGGCACCGCCACGCGTTGCCCGGCCACGTTCATGTACTTGGCGTCTGCCTTGCTTGGGGTACTCTGCGTTCTTGCGGAGGTAGGCATTCAGCTCCTGCACCACTGCGCCCTTGTCCTCTGGGAGCTTGTTTTCTCTGTCCGAGACGATGACCTCATCGTGTACCAGACAGGCAACTTTGCAGCCCTTGGCCTCGAAGAACGTGATAGCCGCTCGCATAGTCACTGCTTCATACAGAGTGGCTAGGTAATGCACAAAGCGACCCAGCTTACCGTAGAGAGTCCCCGAGCGGCCTGGCAAAACTTCCTTTGTCTCGCCCTTCTTGTCGCAGGCTTTCCAGAGCCGCTTGTAGTAAAAAGTGCCCAGAAACTTAGCAGCCTCTTGGACTGCTGCCCGGTAGGCCCGCGTGGTGGGGTAGCTATCGGCAGTACCAGCAGGCTTCAGCCTAAAACCACCGTGTGTGATTTTGAGCAGGGCCTCCTTCGCGCCCTCCCTGTCAGTCTTCAGCTCCTCTTGTACTCGCCCGAGCACCTCTTCGCGTCGCTCCACATACTCTTGCAGCGCCGAGACCTTGTCGCCCAAGGTGTCGAGGGCACGCGGCAGTTCGCGGACCAGGTACCAAAGGAAGAAGGGCGCGCTGTTCTTGATGTCGAACTGCCAGTGCCAGTCTTCGAGACAGAGCCTGCGCATGGCCTTGGGCGCGTTTTGGTAGCCACGGTCCGCGTACAGCCGGCAGCCTTTCCCGTCTTTGCAGTAGCTGTAGGTAACCTCCAGCCCGCCGTTGGCATTGCAGGCCGATTGCAATCTCGTCAGAAATTGCTTGTAGGTCGGGACGAGGCGCTTGTTCTCCGCCAGCTGGGACAGCTTGGCCGGGTCCACCGTCTCATACAAGGTCAACATTGCCTACCAGTACATACATCCAATAAAAATTTGGGTGGTTTGGCCAAAATTTTAGCGTGGTTTGCGGCATGGAAAAAAAATCGAAATTTTCGCGAAAATTCGTATGCATTCTGCGGCGCGGCAAAAAATCGAAATTTTCGCGAAAATTCGTATGTATTCTGCGGCGCGGTAACTTTCCTGGAATCTGACCACAAAAACAGGCGAAGGAAATTTTGGCAATAGTCTAGTTCCGGCTCAGGGGACTTCTTGGGTTCATTAAGAACCCAAGTCTGAGCTGGGATCGGTCGACCGACAAATGGTCTGCCGCGTGCAGTTGTCAGGCCGGCCCGGGCCTGGTCGTGCCGGCTCCGGCCTATCGACAATTAATTTTTTACCTGCCACCGGTGCCACCGGTCACCAGGCGGTGGTGCCACCGGCCGGAAAAAAACGGAACCCACAAGGACAAATCCTGCTATTTTTTATATATGCCAGGTCGATTTTTTTCAGAGACCAAAAATTTGTCGAAAAACCAAACGCTAAACCCTTGCCAAATTTTCAATTACCACTTTTTCCAGTGCAATTGCCTTTTTTCCCTCACTATTGCCTTTTTGTCCTTACTATCGAATTTCGACCATATCACAGGAAATGCGACGCAGAACAGCCACCACCGAGGGTCCCCGTCCTGCCAAGCGCGTGCGCCGTGCCCTACCAGGGGGGCAACTGGACATAAAAATGCTCGCAACGCCCGAGGCACCCCCTGAACAAAAACAAACAATCCCGGACCTGGTCGCGCTTACCCGCAGGGTACTTCTACCTGCATATACCCAGGAGGAGCTGGACACACTCAAGTTACAAGTTTCCCCGCCCTCTGTACAGCTGGACTACTTTCCTCACCACGCACTTTTGCAGGCCTCGTTGGCCCTCGGACAGGACCCCACGCGACGCGATGTGGAGTTTTACTAGTTTAATAATCGTGATGATCGAGCGCTGTATGCTTACCCTTCGATGCCAGTATTTGGACTGGGACTATCAATCCTGGACCTCAACATCCTGGGAACGTGCTGGTATTCGCCGTGCGAGTTATCGGAAGTGTTGCTGCCAGCCCACGTGGCCCGAAGAGCACTGGTCCAGGACTGTTTATTGCAGACAGTGCTGGCAGATATCATTTCGGCGTACGTGGCACCAGAAGTGCTTTTTGAGCCTCTCCCTGCAGGCGCTTTGGTTAACATGCGACCGGAGACACAGTACGCACTGATGAAACGTATGCTGCCACAACTGCCTTCCCTCCGTGCACACTGGCGATGGACTGATGTGCACACCGAAGCAGCGCGGGAGCTCCGAAACAACCAGATTTTTGCAGATGAGGACTCCGCTGCCTGGCTAGAACGTCACGATCCTGCCATAACAGAACCATTGCATCTTCTCGTCGATGAAGGAGTTGAACACGCACAGGCCTGGCGCCTGTATTCTGAGCTCAGGCGTTTATACTGGACCTTTATCGAACATCGACTGAACGCGGGGCTCGCGGCAGTATTTGAACACATGGCTCGGCGTTTGTGTGTTCTGTTTTCATTGCCTTCTCAGCAGGCACCTCCCGACAGTCACTGACCATTCTTTTTTTACCAGCAGTCGCTGTGGGAACATAGCTAATAAAAAACAGTTCTGCTATAAACACTCCCCTCTCCCCTTGACCAGTTATGGCCAATAGGGGGCGGTGCGCCACCCGCGCCACCAGTGAAAAAACTTTCCGGGCCATTTGTCAAAAATTCAATGATAATGGCAGATTTTTCACAAATGGCCCACACTTTGTTTTTTCAGGCGAAAGGCTGCTAGGTGGCTACCTCCGCTTAGCAGTTATTATCGCCCTTGACCAGCTATGGCCAATAGGGGGCGGTGCGCCACCCGCGCCACCTGAAAAAACTTTCCAGGCCATTTGTCTAAAATTCAGTGATAATGGCAGGATTTTTCACAAATGGCCCACACTTTGTTTTTTCAGGCGAAAGGCTGCCACCTCCGCTTAGCCGGTGCCACCCCACCACTGAAAAAACTTTCAGGACCATTTGTCAAAAATTCAATGATAATGGCAGGATTTTTCACAAATGGCACACACTTTGTTTTTTCAGGCGAAATGCGGCTAGGTGGTGACTTCCGCTTAGCACCGCTATTCCCTGCAAATTTTTTCCGTTCTGGGCCTTTTGTCTCAGACCAGTCCCTTACTCACTCGTTTTCTGCAAATGGTCCGGACTTTTTTTTACAGGTGGGAAGTGGCACCACCCACTACCAAACTGCTAGGTGGCGCTATTCCCTGCAAATTTTTTTCAATTCCGTGCCTTTTGTCTCCAACAAGTTCCTTACTCACTTGTTTTTTGCAAATGGCCCAGACTTTTTTTACAGGCGACAGGTGGCACGGTCGCACCCACTACAAAACTGCTAAGTGGCGACCTCCACTTAGCCGTTTAGTAGGGTGCTCAGGTGACCAGCTCCCTCCTTTTTTTGGAAACCTCTGTGCCTTTTGTCTCCGACTAGTCACTTATTTACTAGTTTTCTGCAAATGACCTAGACTTTTTTTTACTGGCGGGAGGTGGCCACGCCCCGCACCCGCTAGAAGGAGAAAATCGCCGCTATTCTAGTGAATTTTTTCCATTCTGGGCCTTTTGTGTCGTACTAGTCCCTTATTCACTAGTTTTCTGCAAATGGCATACATTTTTTTTACAGGTGAGAGGTGGCCACGCCCTCTTTTTTTTGAAACCTGTGCATTTTGTCTCCGACTTGCTTCTTATACACAATTTTTTTGCAAATGACCTAGAATTTTTTTTACCTGTGGTAGGTGGTGCACATCCTCTTAGCCGTTTAGTAGAGAGTATCCCGGTGCCACCCGCTCCCTCTTTTTTTTGGAACCTGGACCTTTTGTATACTACTAGCTCCTTATACACTAATTTTTTGCAAATGGCCCAATCTAGCCCATGGTCCGCATGTAACGGGTATATCGCATGTAACGGGAGGGGGGGGGGTATCCAGTGTCGGGGTAGCCAAGGTAGAGGGGGTGGTTCCCAGCGTTGGGGTAACCAAGGTAGGGGGGGGGGGGGGTGGTGGGTAGTGGTGAGTGGTGTCTGTGAGAGTACACACACACCGCGAGCGTTAGACTTCCGCCTCGGCTAGCTGCTGGCGATGTGTGCATCTCATGCACTCTGTCGCCTGCTGCTTGCTGCTGCGGCAGTCACAGTTCCGCATCGGCTAGCTGCTGGCGATGCTGCGTCTCACGCCTCTGTCGCATGCTGCTCGCTGCTGCGTCAGCGTACAAGCCGGCCGCACACTGAGTCTGCATCCAGCTTGTCGTTAAAAAAAAAATTTGTGGTAGGTATTAATTCCAAAAATAAGGGGAACCCCACTTGTGGGTCCCGGTCAGGTGCCACCGCCCATCATAAAATTTTTTATTGCAGATTCTGATAGCGCGTGGCCTGAAAACTCTAATGCAACTTTTCCCGACCGAAACGGACCAGCCGATTTTGCAGGGGAATTGCGCAAAGTTTCGCCGCCATAATCCTGCCACCACAAAAATCATGTATTCTTGCCACCTTCATGCCACCGCACGTGATATGGTCAAAAAGGCAATAACCAGCGACATTTTGGCAAATGCAAAAATGTCTATCACTATTGCCAAAATGTCCTTCACTATTGCATTTTTTGCACCGGTGCCACCAGTGACCGCAAAAAGATGGTAATGACACAAGTTGTGGTTGTGGATACACAAATGCCACTTTGCAGACCGGGCCGACCGGATCAATAATACCAATATATCTATCCATTGGTACAAAAGTGGCATTTGTTTTATCAGGCCTATCGATAATTATTTGTATTTCTGTACATAGAGAGTGTAAGGCGTATGCTGTTCTCTACGTTGAGAGAGTGTAAGGCGTATGCTGTTCTCTACGTTGAGAGAGTGTAAGGCGTATGCTGTTCTCTACGTTGAGAGAGTGTAAGGCGTATGCTGTTCTCGTAGAGGGCGGGAGGACTATGCGAGTCTCTCCATCTTTTCAATACATACATGCATACATACATACATGCATACATACATACATACATACATACATACATGCATACATACATACATACATACATACATACATACATACATACATACATACATACATACATGCATACATGCATACATAAATACATACATACATACATACATACATACATACATACATACATACATACATATACATGCATACATGCATGCATACATGACATATACATACATGCATACATACATACATACATACATATACATACATACATACATACATACATACATACATGCATACATACATGCATACATACATATACATGCATACATGCATGCATACATAACATATACATACATGCATACATATACATACATACATACATACATACATACATAGTATTACATACATACATACATACATACATACATACATACATATACATACATACATACATACATACATGCATACATACATACGCACACACACAGACACACACACATACACACAGACACACAGACACAAACACACACACACACACACACACACACACACGCATGCATGCAATGCAATGCATCGCAATCCAATGCATCACATCGCATCCATCATCCATCATCCATCATGCATGCATGCATGCATGCATGCATACATACATACATACATACATACATACATACATGCATACACATACATACATACACATACATACATACAAACATACGTATGTGCATACATACATGCATACATACATGCATACATACATAAATACATACATACATACATACACATACATACATACACATTCATACATACATACATACATACATACACAGACGAGGAGGCTCGTAAGCGCCGAGAGCAGGAGGAGCGGCAGCGTCAAGAGCAGGAGGAGGAGGAGGAGGAGGAGGAGGAGGGGGCTCGCAACCGCAGGGAGGAGCAGGAGAGAGGGCGCGACAGGAGCGGTACATGGCCAATGAGTGGGCGTGCGTTCACTGCACGTTCTTGAACGGCCACAACGCTTTGGCGTGTGGCGTGTGCGCATCGCTCAAGCCTGCCGCAGCCCCTGCGTCGCACATCGCTGAGGCATCTAAAGTAGGTAGCGCAGCCTCCCATGGCGAGCAGTGGGCTTGCCTGCAGTGCACATATTTGAATGGCAGCGACGCCGCCGCATGTGACGTGTGCTTCTCACCCAAGCCGGCCGCCGCGCTGCCATCGGGCGTGCCACTGGCCGCGGCTGCTGTTGGGCCTGTGGTCTTTCCCCCGACCTCGAGTGCGATGCGATGTACGTATCTGGCTGACAGTGAACCTGTGTCTGGTTTTGTTCTGGGCGTATGAAAATTGTGTGGGTTGGACATGTGTGTATGTGTTTTTAGCGTACTATGCTTATGTGTTCCAGTGCATGTGTATGTTAATGATTGTGTTGGTGTTGGTGTGATTGGTATGCGTATATTGCACGTGTGGTTGTGTGCGTT
>WBZZ01005992.1:102500-105000 GCA_019918135.1 Paulinella micropora | reverse complement strand
GGGCGATCTGTTCTGCGGACTGTAGTGACAGTACGGGCGAGGAGTCGAGGGCGGCGCTAGAGGCGGCGGCGCGGGCATTGACAATCTCGGGCGAATCGAAGAAGTCCAACGTGCAACGGGGTTTGCGGGCGAGCATTCCTTCAAAGGCGGTGGTGCCGGTCGCTGTAGATACGTAGGTGTTCTGAGCGAAGGAGAGAGAAGGGATGATGCTAGGCCAGTTGAGCTTGTCTGCCTTAGAGAGAGATTGGATGGCCGTGCGGATAGGGCAGACACGAAGACAAAAAGGTACATGAACTTCACGGGTAGTGGCCTGTTATTTTTGGACCCGATTTTTCAGCAAATAGGCTACCCGATATTGGGCATTTGTGTGACAGTATCGGCATCGGGTTGCTGTCAGCCTCTTTTCAAATTTTTTGTTTTTAAAATTTTGAGAGTCGTTCCCCTGTTCTAAAGCTTTCTTCTTCTCTCTGTATTGTTTTCTTTCTTCTTCTCTCTGTTTTGTTTTCAGCTTTCTTTCTTTCTTTCTTAATATAAGCTTCCTCCCCTCTCTTTCGCGTATTAATATTCTTTCTTTCTTTCGAATTCTTTCTTAATTCTAGTAATTGCGCTTTCTTTAATTTCTTTCTTTCGAATTCTTTCTTTCTTTCGAATTCTTTCTTTCTTTCTTTCTTTCTTTCTTTCTTTCTTTCTTTCTTAAGCTTTCTTTCTTTCTTTCTTCGTACATTAATATTAAATATTAATATTTAATATTGTTCTCCCTATGTGCGCCGGGGAAGCTAGATTCTAGAATTTAGGAATTCTAGAATTTAGGAAGCTGTCGATTCGCGACGTCCTTGATTGGATGAGCTTCAAATTCTCTACCGGTATACGTACCTCGGCTCTCTCTCTTTCTAGATTGATATCGCTAGATGTCTCTCATCTCTCTCTCTCTCTCTCATCTCTCTCTCTCTCTCTCTCTCTCTCTCTCTCTCTCTCATCTCTCTCTCATCTCTCTCATCTCTCTCTCTCTCTCTCTCTCTCGTCTCTCTCTCTCTCTCTCTATCTCTCGGAGCTCTCTCTCTCTCTCTCTCTCTCTCTCCCACGTGCACCCCCCCCCCTCCCTCTCTTTCTTTCTTTCTTTCTTTCTTTCTTACTACATTATTTTCCCTATGGGGAAGAATTTATAATTAGGAAGCTGTCCTTGATTAGATGAGCTTCTCTCTCTCTCTCTCTCTCTCTCTCTCTCTTTCTTTCTCCTTCGATTCTATCTGTTTTATTTTCAGCTTGCTTTCTTTCTTTCTCTATCTGTCTGTTTTGTTGGGTTGCAGTTTTGAAGAAGCAGCTAATTTAGTTGTGGGCACGATCTGGATCAACCCTGGAAAACTATGAAAGTCAAAGAGAAGATAGAACAGAAAACTGATACGGGTCTTTTTTTTCCACTTTCAGTTATATGTATGTATGCATATATATTGTTTTGTTTGGTAAAATAGGGTTATTGGAACGAGTGGATTGATACCTCAAATAAGGTACAGCAACAGAGTATCGTGATCATATGCATTATTATTATTATTATTATTATTATTATTATTATTATTATTATTATTATTATTATTATTATTATTATTATTATTATTATTATTATTATTATTATTATTATTATTATTATTATTATTGTTATTGTTATTGTTGTTGTTATTGTTATTATTATTATTATTATTATTATTATTATTATTATTATTATTATTATTATTATTATTATTATTATTATTATTATTATTATTATTATTATTATCATTATTATTATTATTATTATTATTATTATTATTATTATTATTATTATTATTATTATTATTATTATTATTATTATTATTATTATTATTATTATATTATTATTATTATTATTATTATTATTATTATTATTATTATTATTATTATTATTATTATTATTATTATTATTATTATTATTATTATTATTATTATTATTATTATTATTATTATTATTATTATTATTATTATTATTATTATTATTATTATTATTATTATTATTATTATTATTATTGGGACACCGTGATAGCCCAGTGGTCAAGTTCTACCATCTGGGCCCTGTCGCCAGTTCGATTCCCGTCGGTGCCACCAGTATTTTCATTGAACATACCGGTCTATTTCTGGACCAGTATTTTCATTGAACATACCGGCCCGTCTGGAAGTGTTGGAACTGCCCTTGCGGGGGTGTCATTAGAGCTTATCGTCAATTCTTCGTACTCCCCTCACGGGTGAGACGATGGAGGCGCATGTGCAGAAAATGCATCAGCCATTGACAGAGAAGCACTATTATTATTATTATTATTATTATTATTATTATTATTATTATTATTATTATTATTATTATTATTATTATTATTATTATTATTATTATTATTATTATTATTATTATTATTATTATTATTATTATTATTATTATTATTATTATTATTATTATTATTATTATTATTATTATTATTATCATTATCATTATTATTAT
>WBZZ01005992.1:82500-100000 GCA_019918135.1 Paulinella micropora | reverse complement strand
TAGTTTGAAATAAGCACCAAAAAGGATGCCACCCAGCACTGATAATTTTCACGCTATCCTGCTTTTGAATTACCTAGATTTTCTGAATAATCTCTGTGCATTTATTTACTATTCAAAGTAGCTGTTTGATAATGTACAGCTGAACTTTCTTAATAATCTCTGTGAGTTTATTTACTTTTCAAATCAGTTATTGAGTTGATATAATGTAGTTAAAACGTTATTATTAATAAATCTCAAATCTCTAGAACTGATTTTATTAATATTAATACCGGGGTAATATTATTATCGAAATTTAATTTCTTCCTCTGGGACCGATTTTGTCAATATTTACTACGCTGTGGGACCAATTTTCATCAAAATTTCATTGCTCTGGGACCGATTTTGTCAATATTTATTAATACTACGCTGTGTGACCAATTTTCATCAAAATTTCCTTGCTGTGGGACTGATTGACAATCTGACACAGTATCCTGGGACCAATGATCTTGGTTTGCGGATCCGTGCCTTATAATCGGTCCCAGTGGGACCAATGCGGTCCCAGTGGACCAATATAATCGGTCCCAGTGGGACCAATGTGGTCTCGCTGGGACCCATATAATCGGTCCCAGTGGGGCCGATATGGTCCCAATGGGACCATTTGGCAGTGAGCACTCGCGAAAAAAATTTCATGAGCACCCCTCAAAAACTGCCTAAGATCAGTCCCAGCGGGACCAAATTAGTCCCACTGGGACTGATCTTATGGTGCTGCTTGTTAAGACTTTTTCCCATTCTGACGGTTCCAGCGGGACCAAATCGGTCCCACTGGGACTGATATCATGTTTCTGTATCATGAGGCCAGCTGGTCCCACCGGGACCGGACCGGTCCCAAGGGGACTAATTATAATTGGTCCCGCTGGGACTATCTGGTCCCACAGCGACCATTGCAAACCAAACGGTCCGCTGGGACTGATCTTATCCTAAATTCATGCCTAAAATGACTAGATTTGGTCCCAGGGAGACCGGTGTAAAGAATTTTCAGTGTTGCTGTGGGACCAATATTTACTTAATAACCAACTTGAAAAGCATAAGACACCTTACAAATTATATATGGTCTGTGGGACCAATTGTTGAGTTGTAGTGAATTTCATGGTTTTTGTGTCCCTCCCCTTGATGACATTCACCTATGTGCTATATGTCGTCTTTTTTGCTTTTGTGTGTTGATTCTTGTTCTATATGATGTGTTGTTGGATTCTAATACTCAGTTTTTTTTTTTTTTTCAGGCTGTCTACATGCAGGCTGCGGATCCCGTCGTCTCTGCCCCCCCCCCCCCCCTCCCCTCCCGGACTCCATGTCCGAGCGGCAACTTACCAACCTTGTGGAGGGGTGGAATGTGGGGTGGCCCAAGGGCGTGAAGGGGGAGCCATATGTCCTCACCATGCGTCGTTTTGTCCGTGAAAATTGGCATAATTACGTTGGGGGGGGGGGGGGGGGGTCTCGCCCGTCCATCCGTGCCGATCGTCCGGTTGCCCCCCCCCCCCCCCCCATAACGTGGCAGCCCCAGACCCGAGACCTTCCCGACCACCTAAAACCAAATTTTCAGATTTTCAGGATCTCTTTTGTTTGCCCAGAACAACCCCGGTTGCCCTGGCCCGCAGGGCGTTCGGTCAAGCTGTTTTAACAGCTATCACTTTGAGGCGGGGGGCGAAAGCCAGCCTCGATTTTTCCAACCTGTCAGACTTTGATCACCCCCCGAGCACAGTTAGGGCCATGCTGGAGGGCACAGGGGTGCACATATTCCATGACACCGTCAAAGAGGAGCTTAATTTGCCTTACCGGGGCCGGCTAGCTGTAGGGTTTCCCGACCTCCACAATCTGGCGGCTGCTATCACGGGGCAGCTGCCACATGTGGAGATGGACATCTCCGTTCTTACTGGTTACAAAAATAGCTTGAGACGGGTGGCCACAGTCCTGAAAGCGCAGAAAGAGGTCACCAAGACCAAAATACGGCGAGGGAGCCCAGCTGCAGCGGTCCCCCTCCCCCTCCCCCTCCCCCCCCCCCCCTCTCTTCTGTGTGTCTTTTTTTTTTTTTGTTGGTGTTATTATTATTATTATTATTATTATTATTATTATTATTATTATTATTATTATTATTATTATTATTATTATTATTATTATTATTATTATGGACACCGTGATAGCCCAGTGGTCAAGTTCTACCATCTGGGCCCTGTCGCCAGTTCGATTCCCGTCGGTGCCACCAGTATTTTCATTGAACATACCGGTCTATTTCTGGACCAGTATTTTCATTGAACATACCGGCCCGTCTGGAAGTGTTGGAACTGCCCTTGCGGGGGTGTCATTAGAGCTTATCGTCAATTCTTCGTACTCCCCTCACGGGTGAGACGATGGAGGCGCATGTGCAGAAATGCATCAGCCATTGACAGAGAAGCACTATTATTATTATTATTATTATTATTATTATTATTATTATTATTATTATTATTATTATTATTATTATTATTATTATTATTATTATTATTATTATTATTATTATTATTATTATTATTATTATTATTATTGTTGTTGTTGTTGTTGTTGTTGTTGTTGTTGTCATTCACTCTCTCTCTCTCTCTCTCTCTCTCTCTGTGAGCCCCCCCCCCCCCTCCCTTCTTTTTCTTTTTCTTCTTTTTCTTTTTTTTCTTCTTCTGCTTTTTCTCGTTTTTCTTCTTCTTAGGAAGCGAAGGAGGGGCAGACGTATGCCCTCAAGGAGGAGGGCACCTTCGTCATGGTCGCCTTTTTTCGGTGGAGCCACTACTACCGCGTCACCGCCATCAACGACATCACCATCAACGTACCCAGGTTTCGGCCTGGGTACCACAAGTTGGTGGTGATGTCCTGGGTACTCTCTCTCTCTCTCTCTCTCTCTCTCTCTCTCTCTTCTTTCTCTCTCTTCCCATCCCCCCCCCCCCCTTCTGTTGCTACAGGACGAGGAAGCCAAGGGCACGGAGGGGCCTGGGTGGCGGCTGGCGTTGCTTTTGCAGAACGGCCGGGGCTGGTTTTACCTTAACCAGAACGAGGGAACCCATTTTGCGAAACCCTTTTACGCGGCCTGGATTGACCGTGCCCCCCGTACGATATCTCTTTTGGCCCGGCGAAAGCCGGGCAGCGTAGGGAGAGGGTGGAAACCGCAACCGCCCTCAACCTTACCCGGTGCCTGCAGTTCATCAGCCCCCTTGACTGCGATCAAACCAGGAATGGGGGGCTGAGGCTGCGTGAGCATGTCCAAACCCGCCTTAGGCAGTATGAGAGCCGCAAGAGGGAGGGGGAGGTGATGGTGGAGAAGTGCAAGTTAACTCTTAAAGGGAGTAGGGAGAGTGCGGAGAGGGGAGTTGAGGAGGAGAAAAAGGAGGAGGAGGGGGAGCTCACACCGCCGCCTGGGGTCTTGTTCAATGTTTATGATGAGACGGATGTGGTGGAGAGAAAGAAATATGAGAAGATGGATAGTGGGAAAAAGGAGAGGGAGGGGGAGCCTGAAAGGAGGGGGGGGGGGGAGGGGGGGGGCTGATAGGAAGGAGGGGGGGGGGGGGGGCAGGGAGGAGGAGGAGGACACTACCGGGACAAAAAAAATCATGGACCATCCATCGATCTCGAGATCATGATTTTTATCTTGACCCACGATTTTGAATCCTAAAATCGAGACTACAAATCATGAAGTGAAGATGAAAATCGCGAATTATGTTTTTTATCTTGGACCCAAGATAAAAATCTTGAGGCATGAAATCTTGTTTCCAAGATTTAAATCTTGAAGCATACAAAAGTTGTGGACCCAAGATAAAAACCTGGGCCCAAGATCAAAAAATCTTGATTTCAAGATTGCATTATCTTGGCCCCAAGATTGCATGATCTTGGACTCAAGATTTTTTTTGCAATTTAAGATCGCATCATGAATTCAAGATATTTACCTGACTTCAAGATTTTATCATGAGTCCAAGATTTTTATCATGAGAACATGTAAAAGCTTGAGATCAAGTTTTGCGTCATGAGTTCAAGATTGCAATCATGATTTCAAGATATGCAATCTCGAGGTCATGATTTGTATCCTGTTTTCAAGTTTTTAAACATGGGTCCAGATTTAAATCCTGGACTACCACTTTATATTGAAATCAAGATTGTAATCTTGAGTTTAACAAAACTGTTTGTTTCAAGATTTTAAACTTGATTTCAGGATTAAAGTCATGGTTTCAAGACGGTTATCTTGATCACAAGATCTGTATCTTGATCTCAAGATTTGTTTTGTGAATTCAAGATTTTATATCTTGGACTTCAAGTTTACCTTGGACTCAAGATTGTAATCTTGGATCTAAAAAAACGGACCTGTTTTCAAGATTTGTATCTTGCACCCAGGATTAAAATCACGGACTATAGATTTGTATCTTGAGTTCAGGATTGGTATCATACTTTCAGGATTTTTTTTGTGGGTCCAAGATTGTGTATCTTGGATTATAAGTTTATCTAGGATTCAAGATTGTAGTCTTGGATTATAACACAAGTCTTGTTTACAGGATTTTAATCTTGAGTTATAGATTTAAATCATGATTTCAAGATCTGTATCTTGCATACAAGATCTGCAATCCTGGCTTCAAGATACAAATCATGGAAACATGATTTATATCTTGGATTATAAGTTTATCTTGGATTCAAGATTGTAGTCTTGGACTATGACATCAGTCTTGTGTTCAAGATTTAAATCTTGAGTTCAGGATAAAAATCATAATTTCAAGATTTGTATCTTGTGTCCAAGATCTGCAATCCTGTTTTCAAGATACAAACCATGGAAACATGATTTATATCTTGGATTGGAGACCGAAACCTTACATACTTTGACAGAATAGGTAAGTTGTTATTGTATGAACAACAATACATATCTAATCAAACTTTTGCTGTGAGATCATTAATATTAATCCATTGATAATTATCAATTCTTTATTATTGAAAAAATTACTGCAATAACTTTTTTATTATTACAAAATTCATTTACACAAATAGCGAAGGCACCACTACAATAATCGAGCTCTCAGTGCTTGACGATAAAGCGGCATGTACTGATGATTTCGGTGATGCAAGTCCTGTACATAGTACATCTTTCAAGGGCACCACAACTCTGGTTAGAGTGTCTTCTCGCCCATCCAACGTGTCTAAACAGTTTGCTAATACAGCTTTTTTGAGGAATTTGAACACAGACACGACAAAAAATGTCTCAGTTTTGCTGCTGCTGTTTTCTTGCGGAACCTGTACTTGTATGCCATATTCCGCACGGCACCAGGCCTTACTTGCAAGGTACAGGAAGGATGAGGATCCATCTTGCTTGGTGTTGACAGGAACACCTTCAACACAAAGAAATCGGCGACTAAATAGAACAGCTTGGACGAAGACGGTGCATTGCATGACGTCGCTGTTGTTGTGGAAAAACGGAACCATTTTCCTACAACAAATCGCAAAAAAGAAACCTTATTGATTCGACAAGTAGGTGTCGTTCCGAAATCCACCCAGCAACACAAAGGAAACAATTACACGGAATCACATGTTGAAGCAAATGAGCAGCAATATAGCTAATGAGCGCTACCTAATGGCTTGTTCCTCAAAAGGTTGTGGTTGCGGGACATCTACTACGC
This sequence comes from Paulinella micropora, assembly GCA_019918135.1. Classification (NCBI taxonomy): domain Eukaryota; phylum Cercozoa; class Imbricatea; order Euglyphida; family Paulinellidae; genus Paulinella; species Paulinella micropora. The sequence continues at coordinate 94,349 of WBZZ01005992.1, read as the reverse complement.
GCAGGGCTGAACCATGGGGATATTTGACTAGGTTTAGCCGCGTTCCAGCCCGCTCTCGAGTAGCCAGTATCTCAGTTGCAAGACGTGACAGCAGAGTACTTCTGATGTTCTCGGGGTCTTGCAAGGACTTGAGTGGGTCAGGCCTTAGGCTTTGCAAAAACTCCAGATCTTGCTGTGCCACCGTGATTGTGCCCGTCAGAAAACGACCCAGCTTTCCTCTCATTATGTTTGCTTCAACATGTGATTCCACTCCACTACGCCTCCGCAAACCAGCAATCTGCTTGCCAATTATACGTTCGTTGCGAAAACACCACCACAGTATTATAGGTCCAAAGTGTTTCATATCCTCAATCAGGTGTCGGATTCGATGAAATACCAAGGGACGTGATATTGGAGGCACGACCTTGGCATGCAAAGCTTGAAACCTCTTTTCCAACCTGCTCAAAGTAGCAATCAGATCTGGCGTGACAACAGCTGACATAAGCCTGAATAGGGCACAAAGCGTCACACAGTACTCTAACTTGCTGCATGTCAAGAGATCGTCAAAAATCCATTCACCACAAAGAGCCAGCATATACCAATCTTCTCCACTCATGGAGCCCGGGGAACTGAAAGGTGCTGCAGTGCATGACCTTCCAATGCGTTCACAAAAATCAAGCCATCGCTCGTCCAGAACTGCCTGCTGTGCCGGAGTGATAGCTAAGGCTGCTTGCTGTGCTAATATCGTTCCCAGGATGCCCCAGACCCAGGCCTTTTGATTTTTTTTCCCTGCCAGCCAGGGAAACAGATGTTTTTTCAGGCATCCTTCAATCAGATGCAGAGCGTCTTGCGGTGTCTGCAGAATGCAATCATCTTGCACCTTTAGCAGCACCGGCTCTCGTTTGAAGCCATACTTGTGGGCTCCTTTTTCTCCTTGTTCCCTTCGCTGCCGGGCCTGGCGGCCCCAATTTATGGCATCCGCTCCTGTCTTGTTGCGGGGTGGGTCCCTGCAGTGTTGTGAGCCCCAGTCGTAAAAGTCTCCCACTTTTTCCGACACTTGCACGCATTTGGTACAGCCATGATAGCCCAGCATTTTGTGATTCAATAGTGCCACGTGGGCCTCGTAGTCGGCGGACGCAAAGAGGACAGTGAAGTTATATTGTTCCACGTCTTGCATGGTGGGTCGCAGCCATGGCTCAAGTGCGGTTGGCTTGCCGGGGCCAGGAATAATATCGCAGATTACTGTAAACCTGGGGTCCGCACGCAAATAGAATGGGAGGTTCAAAACCTCTAGGACAGTGAAAGTGACGGTATGCGGATTGTTTTCCCTGATACCACGCCACGCATTGATACCATCCAGGTACAAGCCCAAAACAACCCTGTTTGGATCTTGCACGTGGTGCTTCCAGGCAGGGGAGTGACGCCAATCTGTAGGTACAATGAACGCTGTGCCTCCTTGCCCTTCAGTCCAGTTAACAAAAGGTTGCACGTCTGCACAAAGCACAAGTACATAATCTAACAATATTGCACATGAAATTTAGGCGCGCTAGCTAATATTTTTAGAAACCTGGATGCATGAAAATAGCCTGCAGTTGTCTTCCCAGATCTATGTGCCTGCAGTTGTCTTCCCAGATCTACTGTTCCAAGTGTGGCTCCATGGCGCCGGCCAACCTCACGGACGCAGCAGCCGGATTGGGCCCACGAGTGTGGGAGGAGAGCGCTCCGCTGGACCCCGCTTGGGAACGTGCCTGGAAACGAAACCCTGTGCAGAGAGGTGACGATCTGTGGTACTACGGAGCAGTTACGACAGGCCCGGAGAAGCCATATGGGCTCGTGGCGTTGTATTGCATCGTTCTGGGCGCGCCTGACGAGAAGTACGAGAGCAAGAACGATTCCTACCAGGTGCCCTGGTACAAATGCATGGTGGAGGTGTTTGACATGCGAGTATAAAGTCAAGGGAATCACCCCTTTGCCCGAAATGGCGCGGGCCATGGACGGAAGTGCAGGTTGCAACAAAAAGCTGGTGGTGAGCTCTGTTTCCATTCCAGGCCTAATTCAGGCCTGGAAAAATAAGCAGCGTGTCATCATGCTCTTCAACGTGGCAACGTTTCGGCGAGGGGTTACATCCTACCTGCACACCGAGCAGCCTGTGGAGTGGACTACGAATGGGCGTTTGGGTACGCAGATCAAGTCGTATTTTCCTGGTGGCACAAAGATATATTACAAGCCAGACGAGCGTGATTGGTCTGAAGACGACCAAGGAGAAGGTGGCGGCGAGGAGGATGACGAAGACGACGAGTAGGTAACTTGTTTCCTGAATCGACATAATAACTTTTATTGTTGTTGTGTATAGGTTCTCTGTATGGGACAAGGGAAAGATGTGGCTACTAACAGAAGTCCCAGGTTGGGACTATATGTACTTTATTGAGTACATCTCTCCTAGCCAGGAGTATTGCAGTCATGTAGTGCAGTTTTTAGGAAATCACAGGTTTTCCTCTTAGCGACTTCCCAAACAGCCACCGGTTCTTAGTCTTGCATTTACTTCTAGAGTAGATTTTAGGAAAGGTAAACCTGTAATTCTGTTTGTTAGCAATAGAGAATCGTGTTCCCCTTACACTGCAGAAATTCCTTCTTGGGTAATGAGGCAAGGAATACAAGTTTTGGAGGATGGGGAACTGCCCCTCCATTCAGGTGGGAGTTCACGACGGTTAACAGCAGATAGTTGGGAAAAAGTTATAAGTTTTTTACAAAAATCTGATCGTAAATTAAGTTTAACATTAAATTAAGTAAAAGGTACGACTTACTTGAACAAATAGAAGCCGGGCCGGGGTAATACGTGAATAATGACTTGATTCCAAGATTGAGAATCTTGAAACAGTGATTTAGATCCTGATAACAAGATAAAAATCTACAACCCATGATTTAAATCATGGTTCCAGGATTTTAAATCTTGAAATCAAGATTAACAATCTTGGACACAAGTTAATATCTTGAAAACATGATTAAAATCTTGGAAACATGACCAAAATCTTGGAAAATGTGTTGGCGAAAAGCCATGGATCTGGATTCCAAGATTTCAAAACCTGATATCGGGATTTTTGATCCTGAAACCATGATCAAAAATCATAATTCCATGATTATTAAATCATGGGTCCATGATATTTTGTCTTGGAGTCAAGATCTACAGTCTTGGAATCATGATTGTTCATCTGGAATCAAGATTTACAATCTTGAATCAAGATTTGAAATCTTGGAATCAAGATTTAAAATCTTGGGATCAAGATTTCAGCCGATCTTGATCCCAAGATTTTAATCTTGATCCATGATTTTCAATCTTAACCCCAGGATCTGCAATCTTGCACTGAAGACCAAAATCCTGAAATCAGGACCAAAATCCTGCAATCAAGACGAAAACACGGAATCAGGATTTCATCTACCTTCCAAGATTTTTGGGGGGTGTTTCCAAGATTTTTCGATGGTCCAAGATTTTTTTTGTCCCGGTAGTGGGAGGAAGAGGTGCGGACCCCCCGCATGCAACTGGGCCGGCTGGTGGACCGCCAAATACAGGTCTATGTATGTATGTATGTATGTATGTATGTATGTATGTATGTATGTATGTAGGCGATGGAGTTCGACGACGAGGCCGAGACCGAGGTAATCCATGCATACATACATACATACATTACATGCATACACATATATACACACACAGGAACAGATCGCTGCGCCGCCCCTCCCAGTACCTGCGACCATCTCTGCGGCGGCTGCAGACGGCAGTGGAAGGTATGTATGTGTGCATGTATACATGTCTGTATGTATGTATGTACGTATGAATGTATGTATGTATATTTGTTTTTTTGAACAAGATTGATAACCCCGTGGCGGGGGAAAAAAGACGCAGGGTGAGTCGGGGGGCCCGGCGAGCCCGTGAATATGCCGCCCAGACGGCGGAATATGACAAGGCAAATGGAAGTATGTATGTATGTATGTATGTATGTATGTATACATGTATGTATGTATGTATGTAGGACTGGATTGACCTCTCCTGGGCCCGCAGATCCGCAGACCCGCACGCACCCCCACCCGCCAACCCCGCATCCCCCCCTCCCCCCATCCTTCCACCCCCCCTCCCCCCACCCCCCCACCCCCCCAGCCCCCCGCCCCTCTACCCCCCCCAGCCCCCCCAGCCCCCAGGTCCCAGAATCCGCAGAGGCGCTTTGGCCCTCCGTGCAGCAGCGCTGGCATCGGCCAGCTCTGGAGAAGCCCGCCTTCTCTCTCTCTCTCTCTCTCTCTCTCTCTCTCTCTTTTTTTTTTCTTTTTTTTTCTTTTCTTTTTTTTTCTTTTCTTTTTCTTTTCTTTTTCTTTTCTTTTTTTTCTTTTGTGTGTGTGTGTGTGTGTGTGTGTGTCTTAGGGACGCGTGGTTCAGCATCAACTGCAAAAATTTATTCTAGACTTTTTCCCCCTCAAGTCGCAATAAGACATTTGGATAGTGTAGGACTTATTATTAATATATATATATATTAATAAAATATTTTATTATAACTATTCACGTGTAATATTAATACTTAAGCCGGCCCGGATTTACTATTAATACAGCCGGTTCAATATTAATATTAATACACAGGCCGGTTAATATTACTATTACTATTAAGTTTAATTTATTACTTAAAAAAATCCTCATCCACCCATATCCTCTCCTTGCTAAGACCGATGACTCGGTCTAAGTCAATTTCTGCTGCAGCGCGGCACTCTTCTTCGTGCTTCTCAAAAGATCCTGGGTATATATAGTACTTAGCGCAAAGTGCGCAACGAAACTCGTAGTCTTTTTTCTTATACCCCCGCAACGTAAGCTCCTTGACGCGATAGTTTGCTTGTAAAAGCTCTAACATCCACGTGTCGCGACGAGTGTTACGCTTAAAAAAAAGCTGCGAATGCATGTTGTTAAGGAGCTCAAGAGACTGGCAAGAGAACCAGTAAAGAGTTCCGTGCGCCTTCAAAAAATAAGCGATGTGGTTAACTGTAAGGTGCACGTAAGGCGTAACAAAATCCGGATCGAAAGTCCCGTAAGGATATACATCCTTGCGGCGCATAACCGGCCCATTCTCACCTCGCCTCACCTCCTTACCATCCGAACTCCAGTAAACCTTATCGTTAGGTTCACCGGCTCTACCCGGTTTCTTCAAAAACCAAGTTCCATCCTCAAGACAAGGATGAGCGGGGCCTTGATATTTCATGGAGGTAAGCTCCAGAAATAAAGTACGAGTCTGTTTTTCCCACAAGTCCGCTTCCGCTGCAGTGAAGATGCGGGGATTGTTGATTTTGGAAAATTGAAGCCACCAGCCCGCGCAAAAAGTCTTAATATTTTTCCAGCACCCCGGACAGAAAATTTCTTCCAAATTCAAATTGTCAAGTTCTGACATAAACCGCCGCAACGCAACCCCGCGATCAAGACCAGTCCATTCCCAGTCTTTGAGGTCAGAATTATACTGACATTTGAAACCGAAAATTGCCTTTCCCTGCCTATCAGTACCTGAAAGTTCGGCTTTGAACGTAGCGAGCCTGGCGTCAACGGACGCGTAACGAGAGTGCGGCGGGATGTCCACGCTCCACGGGACACGAGGCTTGCCTGTCAAAATCTCTCTAATTATGTAATCAGCCATCCGGCCGCACACACGAAGCATCATGTGTAACAAGTCTGGAATGTGTCTTTCTAGTGGAACAAAGTGAAAAAGTGATTTGGCGTGTTTTTTTCCCCGGTTGTGATAAGTCGTCATCACTTTTTCTAGTCACTTTCCACACTACCTCTAAATCTGCTCTATCGTCTGCATGGCATGTGCACAAAAACAAGAGTTATCTGCAGAGGCAGATTTATGTCCGGTGCAGGCGAGCAGCCATTTCATATCACCGGTGATGAAAAGTTTAACCTTATATTAATATTGTCGGCCGGAGTCCGGGGATGCCCATCCATTTTTTTCCAACTTCTCCAGGTAAGCTAAAAGCTCACCTAAAAATTATTAATAAATAACAAAACTAGTATATATATTAATAAGAAATTTTATTAATATTAATGCATTATTACTTAAACAGTATTAATATTTGTGCAAAAAAAAATTTAATTAATATTAATAATTTACAAAACTTTTTTGTTGATGAACGAGTTTGACGAAAAAGGGGGGCTACATTAGTTACCCTTATTCGGCAAACTAATAGTAACGAGGAGTAAAAAAATGAAGAAGTTCGATGAGAAAGGGGGGCTACATTAGTACCCCTATTCATCGAACTCCTAGTAAGGGGGGGGGGGGGGGGACGAGTTTGACGAAAAAGGGGGGCTACATTAGTTACCCTTATTCGGCAAACTCATAGTAACGAGGATTAAAAAAATGAAGGAATTCGATGACGAAGGGGGGCTACATTAGTACCCCTTCTCATCGAACTCCTAGTAACGGGGGGGGGGGGGTGGGTGGGAGAGAGAGAGAGAGAAATAATAATAATAATAATAATAATAATAATAATAATAATAATAATAATAATAATAATAATAATAATAATAATAATAATAATAATAATAATAATAATAATAATAATAATAATAATAATAATAATAATAATAATAATAATAATAATAATAATAATAATAATAATAATAATAATAATAATAATATACTTCCTCTAAGGCATACTGATGCAGCTGATGGCACGATCCGTTTCCGGACATGAGCCTCCATGCCCTTGTTCGAGGTGCTCCATCCCCACCTAGTCAGTCTCTCGACTGATTATAGGGGCCGCCGATAGAGCTCCTGAGGGCAAGACTACACTAAGCCGAGGTTATTCCGCAGTCCCGACAACCTCTTGCAAAACGTTGCCGTATGTGCAAGTGCGTATACCAAGCATGGTTGCTAGAACTACCTCAAAACCCCACCCATAACAATTTGGTATCCGCTGGGTCCACGGGCTATCAACCGGCATAGCGGAGTTTAAGATCTTCGACAGGCGCCCAACGACCCTCCTCCCCAGCATCATCCACCAAATGGTTTTGAGTTAGCATCACAGTTTAACGCCGTAAGGCCATTGGGCTGGAGCTCTGATAAACAAGCGTGACTAAGTTTTTATCATCAGGTGTTACCCTCAAATATATCACAGTCAACACTCCGAGAAGAAAGATATACTTCCTCTAAGGCATACTGATGCAGCTGATGGCACGATCCGTTTCCGGACATGAGCCTCCATGCCCTTGTTCGAGGTGCTCCTTCCCCACCTAGTCAGTCTCTCGACTGATTATAGGGGCCGCCGATAGAGCTCCTGAGGGCAAGACTACACTAAGCCGAGGTTATTCCGCAGTCCCAACAACCTCTTGCAAAACGTTGCCGTATGTGCAAGTGCGTATACCAAGCATGGTTGCTAGAACTACCTCAAAACCCCACCCATAACAATTTGGTATCCGCTGGGTCCACGGGCTATCAACCGGCATAGCGGAGTTTAAGATCTTCGACAGGCGCCCAACGACCCTCCTCCCCAGCATCATCCACCAAATGGTTTTGAGTTAGCATCACATTTCAACGCCGTAAGGCCATTGGGCTGGAATTCTGATAAACAAGCGTGACTAAGTTTTTATCATCAGGTGTTACCCTCAAATATATCACAGTCAACACTCCGAGAAGAAAGATATACTTCCTCTAAGGCATACTGATGCAGAATAATAATAATAATAATAATAATAATAATAATAATAATAATAATAATAATAATAATAATAATAATAATAATAATAATAATAATAATAATAATAATAATAATAATAATAATAATAATAATAATAATAAGTAAAAAAAAGAAAAAAAAAAAGAAAAAAAAAGAAGAAAAAAAAGAAAAAAAAAAGAAGTTTGACGTTAACGTGGGGGCAGATCATTAATTGATCTGCCCCTACACTAACCTCAAAAAAATTACGGGCATAACAACCGCCCTTCTGCCCCCATATAATGTTCTCATGTTCTCCCCCCCTTCTGCCCCCAACGTTAACATAATGTCGACCTGCGGACTGCTGAAGCTCCTCGAGTTCCTCACCACACCTTGAGATCAGAACAGGAAAGATCCCCTCTTGGCTCGTCGGATGAGGAAAGCCCTCCACCAGTTTCTTTTCAGCATCAACTGCAAAAACTTTGATCGCCCATAGTACTGAATTCAGAGTTGCACCAGTTTTCCTTCCATCCCCCCCCCCCCACTGGGATCATCAAAGTGTCCACTGCACCACCCCCGTTAGCCAGCCACTTGGCTTCCAACTGCCTCAAAATACACCCCACGCTTGCACTTGCAGACAACCCGTCCTCAGAAGCCTTCAACTCGTACTTGACATTGACTTCCTTAGTGAGCTCTTTCCTCTTTTTCTGCAACTACAACAAACAAATTGCTATGCTAAGCACAAAAAAAAAGAAATTTTACCTCTCTGCCGTTGAGAAAGGGATGCTTGGCTGCATTCAAAAGAGTCTGAACTTGTTTGTCCGACATTACGTTGCAATCCATGTGGAGCAGGGCCTGGTACGCTATCTCAGCTACTCTATCCTTATCGGGCATTTCAGCATAGTTAGCATACATATCTTGCACCATTTTATCATAATCATTCACCTCTGCCTCTGTCAACCTATGCTCCTCACTCAACATTCGCCTAACCTCCCCTACCACAGCCCCACACCTCTGCTTTCTCTTTCTCCTAGTCTCCTTGTTCACCTTTTCTTGCTTTCTGATCTTGGGCACCCTACACACTAGCACTATCTCTTTCCCCGTCACATACTTATCTATTCTACACCTATCATCTGTCTCCTTCCACTGCCACATCTCTCGCAAAAATGGCTCCCCTGTTCTACCCACACACCCATGAGCATCTGGCACTTCTATCGGCTTCATCTCTCTCTCTTTCTCTACACTCGCCAAGTACGCCTTTCTGGTTTTGTAGTGGACCCAGCCCCTTTCGGGGTCATGACACAAAACTCCATCTCAAAATCATCGCCCGAACTCTGCCCCCCTTTCGAGATCTGCCCCCACTAAGATGCCCGACCCCTTGCCATACTGCGGATCCTGTTCCCGTTGCTCTTGCACGTAAGAAACCTTGTCCAACTTCAACTTTTTTTCTTTCCTTGAAGAGTCTCGTGCGGCCTGTTTGGAGATGTGAACGTTCTTGTTTTTGCCCTTGCGCTTTCGACCCAGGGACGACTTCCCTGGCATGGCGCCGAACTTGCCCAGCACTTCGACTTCCAAAAAAGGGAAATAATATCGATAGGGACCGGCACAAAAAACTGTCCTGACCTGGCCCGGCCTGAGCATTTTTTACTGAAATCAAGTCAGAAAACTGCATAAACGAAGGAACCTGGTGTGAAAAGAATGTTTTTTCTTTTTTTTAAAGGACTTTCAATAATAAAACAGCAACACCTATATTAGGGCGCACACCAAAAAAAACATATTATTGTCTTACCTTTTTTTCACGTAAATTTTCATTTCCGGACCATTTTACCGTTAACACTTGAATTCAAATTCAAATTCAAGTGTTAAAAAAAATTATTTTTCTAAGCCACAATTTAACACTCCAGCTTTCTAACCAAAAAAACGGAATGAAAAAATGTTAAAAACTCATTACGTAAAAAGTGCCTTAATTTTACCAACGCCTAAACTGCCTAAAATTACATATGGGCCTTGCTTCTCAGGCCGGTCCCCGATGCTTTGGCAATTCCACCGTAATGGTGCGCTTCATGCACACCGGGTTTACAGACACTCCCAACATGATATTGATGACCGCAAGAGGTGCCCTCCGGTCGTTTCAGTCCCCCTTCTAATTGGCATCGGGATAAGACATCAACCGAGTTGTTTCCTGAGAGTCTGGGTAAACCAGACTCCCCGTGTTGGGGTCCCTTGCAAGTACCTCATGACTTGCTCAGCCTCTTGGAACTTGAATTCCTCAGGCTTTGAGGCATACTAGTAGCGGGCCATTTTGCTTACTGGGCCCAGCGTATCGTGCTTTGTGACTCGCACCCAAATGAGAATGCCACAGATATGGAATGGCGAACACTCTTCTAGTACGCTCGGAGGCTGCACGCCCTCCCGTGTCCCGGGCATCAGCCACGGCGAGTCCACTGACGGTAGGTCTTTGGTCTTCAGCCGCTCACTTGCTTCTCTGATGAAGTTCTCCTGGTACAATTTGATGGTGCGGCCCTTCGACGGATGTCGCGAGTCGTCGATGTCTATCCCGACCACCCCTGCAGGCTTCTCACTTTTGAAGACCTTGAACCTCTTCTCTCCGGCCCTCTTGCACTCCTCCTTCGCTGCCTCCGTAGCGAAGCCTACCATGATGTTGTCCACATGGACGAATGCGATGTCCGGCTTTGACAGCTCAGACTTGTACTGGAAGAAGAAACATGGGAATGCCGAATGTTGCTCAAACCCGCAGGCTATCATGAAGGGTACCAGCACCTTAGCCCACCACTTCTGCCCGGCATCAGGTCGCTCATACAGGGCCCTCACCATCTCCCAAACATATCCTTCTTCTTCGAGACCGAATGGAGGAACCAAGTAGGTTGGCTTCATGCCTTCCTCCGCCACCGTAACCTCAATGTAGGCCGTTCCTACGTCAAACTTTCCCAAAACCAGGTCGTAAAACGTAGCTAGCAGAAAGAACCCCAAAATGGTCATTGTGCAGGGTGTAGGGAACGACCGCTTCCCATAATGCTCCCCCTGGACCATGGAGTAGCCCTTTGCTACCATTCTGCTGCGGTACGGTACTTGAGTACCTTTCCCCCGGATTCCTTTGTTGGGTCGGCGAACCGGCCCTTGTACAGGTCCCGCGACGCCACCGTGCTGCGCTTCACCCTCTTGAAGCAGCCTTGTGCCCACAGCGTGGATATCTCGTCCACTCTTGCTCCTCCGCTTCTGCCACCGGGCGCGTAAAGGTCGCCGCCAAAGCTTGAGACCGGACTGCCCATCGGACTATTTCGCTGTCTAGCATCTTCTCCACCTCGTTCTTCGTTTCTTCTTCAAAACGAACGAAGTGTGCCGGGAGTTCCTTCTTCCCCTTCTTCAGGGGTTCACACTCTCCCTCCACCTTGCCTATCCAGGTTTTGTGTTTCCAGCCTTCGCCGTAGGACTTTTTGGCCCAGTTCCACCCCCATTCCTTAGCAGGTACTTCTACGCGTAGGCCTCGTACCACCACGATCTCCTCGTTGGTCATTTCATCATCCGGTGGTAGCTGTATAGTCCCCTCATGAACGGGAACTTCGACCTCCTTGTGGCCGCTGCCGATAACCACCTTTTCTTCCGGACTTTGGACAAACATTCCGTCCACGTCGTCACCCTCGATAAACCCGGATGCGGTTATTTCCGTCACCTTTACACCGGCTGCCATCCACACTGGCACTAGTAGGAGCCATGCCGGCTGGAATTCGTTGAAGTTGATTACGTCACGCCACCGTCGAACCTCTCCGTTGACCAGTACAATGTGCGTAGACGTCTCCAGGTCCAAGCCAAGCCACGCGGCCATGATCGCTCGGTCCTCCTCCTTCCGTAGGCTGTGGTACTTCTTGTCTAGTACCACGTGACACACACAGCCGAAGGTGTGAAAAAGGCTTATCCAATCCATCTCCTTTTCGTAAGGAAACATCGTAAACATACGCGGCTCCTTGCTCCACTTGGGAGGGGACAGGTTGTGTAGTAACCCGACGTGCAGTAATGCGTAGCCACAGAAAACGTAGGGCAGTTCTGCCCGCTTCATGAGCTTCCGGGCTGAGCCTCCCACCCATATGTGCTTTTGGGTCACTTCAACCTTCCCTTGCTTGTTCGGGTCATTCTGGACGGCATAGCACGGACGCGCGCCATTCTCCTCTACCATGTCG
>WBZZ01005992.1:70000-75000 GCA_019918135.1 Paulinella micropora | reverse complement strand
AGGAAAGATAAGAGAAAGCGAGCACAAGGAATTTCATTCTAAAGAAATAACCTTATGTATAATATATATAATACACCACATAAGACAATGGCAAAGACTCAAGGAGAAGGGCGGATAAACGAAATACTAGCGGGCATACAGCCAGACAAAAAGCAATGGATGCCCACTGATGTTGAAGCAAGTGAAAACCTAGAGTATTTAAACGATCCAGAGCGATGCTTATGTAATAAGAGGATAACTAAGGCGTACCCGTATGCGTGTGGCGATTATGTTGTATTTGTTGGTGTTTCGTGTTCGTATAACCATTTCTATAGACCTAGGAAAAACATCGGCCTTTTAGAAATAGATTACATGACAGAGAGGCAATGCGCAATATGCGAAAAGAAGATAAAGGCAGGCGTCCACTCATTAGAAGATAAGCATTATATGTGCTTTTACAAGACAAAGTTGCTATGGTTGGAAACTGAAATCAAAAAACTAGAGAACGAACAAGGGGTTTGTAAAATGCGGTTAAATGCACTATATCAAACACGAGAGCAACTTTATAGATTAGTGTATGGCAACCCCGAAAAGGTTAAAGATGAAAAACCGCAAGGAGACTTGATTATAATGAACGGCAAAGAAAGCAGAGCGGGAACAAAGTCTAATGCACAACACGTAAAAACAATAAACGAAGTGGATGATGTTCTTGACGAAATGAAAGCAGAGATTACGGAGTATAAAATGGCGCAGATCGTGGAAATGTTGGACGTGTGGCAGTCATTCGTAAGATATGGCGATCACATGGACGAAGTGCGCAAGGAGGAGCAACTTATCAAAATGAGAGAGATACAAGAAAGGCAGGCGAGGGCGAAGAAGGTATCTGAAATGGTGCGCGACTATCACAAGAAGAAAAGAATTGAAAACCTATACAAAAAATGCGTAAAAGAGCGAAAAGATGCGCGATCTAAAGTAATGATAGCCCGCTATGTTGGCAGAGATCGTTTCAACAGACTTAAATTTTATATAGACGAAGCAAAAAGCACCACACCCGCCAAAGAGTTGAGCGAAGAATGCAAATGCGAGAAATTCAATCCAATGTGGTGGGACAAATCCTACAAGAGATACGTGTTAGTGATGTATGAACCCAAATATATCACCTTTGAACCACGGCGGGACACAACATATATAATAGTTGCTTCCGTTGTAAATAAACTATACGGCGATACTTACAAAACATTTATTAATTTAAAAACAACCCCAATTGAAATCTAACGGCAGACAGGCACAACTATTTTTTTTTAGCCTAAAATCCTCTCCAGTGTAGCGGTCTCATATATAATTTTCATTTAAGGATAGTATATGTTGTCTTATATATACTATCTATAATAACCAGATTAACCACACAAAAAATTTATGACCTTATTATAGATGGATGTTGAAGAGGCAACCCGCACTCAGTTTATTAACAAAGAGGAGTTGTTTGATGCGAACAAACTATCCTATATTATTAACAATTTTGACGACTTAAAAGGCCAACTGCGAGAGAAATGTTTCAAAGACGGAAGCCCTATAACACTGCTAAAAAAATATATTCAAAAAGTATTCAACAATAAAGTCTCTGTAGTGTATCGGCAAAACGGGGGCAAAGGTAGATTTAATGCTGTAGGCTCATTATCTCTCCAAAACATACCGCGCGAGATAAGGCACACTATCGCCCGCGATTACTATGTAGATATTGATATGGTAAATGCGCATCCAGTCATACTACTACATTTATGTGCGATATTGAACTTTGAAGCGAAATATCTGCGGTCGTATGTGAAAAATAGAGAGAAGGTAATAGCCGATCTCACGAGCAAAAACGAGACGATTGACAGAGACAAGGCAAAACAGATTATCCTATCAGTCCTAAATGGAGGCGAAAAGGATTACAATGCAGTCGCGAAAAAGACGAGGTTTCTCACCGCCTTCAAACAAGAAATGAAAGCCCTACATGGAAAGTTTGCGGGGGCAGACATTAAAGAATTTGAAAAAGTTAAGCAGAGGCGGATTAACAGAGGCGAAGACTTCAACCACGAGGCCAGTTATATGAATACATTGTTATGCGACTTTGAAAACAAAATTCTTCAAGTTATGCTAGACTATTTTGGAAATCCTATTATGTGTGTTTTATGCTTTGACGGCCTGATGCTAGAAAAGAAGGACTACGATCTGGAAAGTTGTTCAAAGGTCATTAAGGAGAAATTAGGGATAGACATTGCTCTTAAATTAAAAGAAATGAATGAATGTCTAACCCTTCCAGAAAATGCGATTATTGAGCCTTATCAAACCCCCAGCCTTAAATACTTTGGAGATATGGATAACGTATATATTCGACACTATAGAGAGAATGAGGCGAGCCTTGAAAGACTGGACGAATGGCGCAGTTGTATAAACATAGTATCAAGGGGAGGCGGTCAAGTCGTGATGACTTTAAATCTAGATATTGACGAAGAGACAGGAGACCGATCCGAATATTATGTACAAGCAGAAGTAGGCGCAATGATGTCCGCATTAAATTTTGAATGTTTTGTGCGGAATCCAGAATACATTGAAGAATTGAAAGGAGACAAACACGACCCGAGAGCGAAACAATGGCTGTATCAACACTTTGGAAATGGCAATCAGTTTTCAACTGGATACGCAAAAGACATGATGCAAAAGCGGAAAATTAAACGATATGACGACTTCATGTTTTACCCGTATTTGAAGCGAGTGGGAATACCCCCAGTATATTCTAACAAACTCAATCTGTTTATGGGGTTCCCTATGGATAATATTCCATTTGAAAGTGTAAAAACAAAATACAATTTTGAAGAGAGTGCCTTATATAAACATCTAAAAACTGACTTTTTCACCGAAGGTCAGGGCGAGTTAGACAACTTTTTGGATAGTGTCGCGGACATGATACAGAAACCAAATGTAAATAGAGGTATTGGTCATTTGTTTTACTCAGTCCAAGGGACTGGGAAAGGCATAATGAGCAAATTTATGGAGAGGTTGTTGGGAACGCAAAATCATGTGGTCATCAAAGACTTTAGCAGATACATGGAAAAATTCAATGTCGCATATGCGAACAAGATATTGAAAGTGTTTGAAGAACTGCCCGAGAAAGGCGGGGCTTTTACGATGAGCGACCGCTTAAAAAGTCAAATTGACCAAAAAGACGAAATAATAGAGCCCAAGGGAAGCAAGCAATACAAAGTAAAACATTTCGCCAGATACTGGTTTTACACGAATAACGAAAACACGTTATACATAGAAGGAAGCGACAGGCGGTATTCACTTCACAAAATAAGCGGGAAGCATGCGAACGATAAAGTATATTTCGCCAAAATTCTAGATGAAATAAACGACGATGACTTTATCAGATGTGCCTTTGAATACTTCGCCACTAGACAATACGAAGAAATAAGTGTTATGACCGCATTTAAAACAAAATACAAGACGGAGCAGAAAATGGCCAACCTCCCCAAGGCTATTAAGTTTATGATTGACACCATTGAAGCAAAATTTGACAAAGTTGAAAGCAAAGATATGAAAGTGGAATCGGTGCATCTATGCGAAAGATACAGGGAGTGGTGCTCAGAACAGGGAATATAACTAACCATTCGGCAAAGATGGGGGTATCACTTTTTCCGAAAATTTTCCAAGATTTTTAGCAACTTTCAGAAAACTTGTGCAAATGAAGGGAAATTCAGTATTTAGTTGCAGAACATAATAAAATGATATTAAAACATGTTTTTATTAATAGTCAACCACTTAGACTTCACCTCCGGAGGTGGACAGAAACCGGTCTGACACCTAATTTTTCCACTTTTTTCATGCCGGCGACGACAAGACTATGCTGGAAACAAGCGACAAAAATGCACAGCTTGGTTTTTTTGCTTTGTTTTATTTGTTTTTAGTATTTTCCTACATTATGAGCTGCTTTTACTTCAAAAAATCCCTGCCGCCGCTGTGATAGGGGATTCACGTGGGTAGTGGAAGGGGGAGGGGGGGGGGGTGGTTTTTGACTATGCAAGTAAAGAGATTAGTTGAATTCTCAATTAATAACACAAATCTAGGTGTAATAATATTATTATTTAAGATTACTAAGTTCAGTAAGTTAGAAACTTATCCTTGCATTCAAAAATATCTTTAAACGTTGGTTATCTCGCTAGTAGTAGCGCATATGCACCCGCAAACCTACAAGTGCACCCCCCACACAAAAACAACAAAATAAAAGCAATGCCAAACAATTACAAGCATCTGGCAAAGAAAAGAAAGGAAAAGGAAGCGATACAAGAACCTAATCCATGTAGTCAAAATCAACGTCTCAGCGCCATCGACGCTAATGCAAACTCAAAAAAACTTGGTGAGTTTTGCGGGGTGGGGTGGGGGAGACCGGTGCCGCGTGGGGGTGTGGTGTTACCGGTAAAAGCGCTAGCTGCCATGCGCGCGATCACGTCCTCCAGTACTTGTTCTTTCTCGCTCTTGCTATTATTACTGTTATTATTATTATTAGTATTATTTTTAGTATTATTATTATTGTTATTACTCTTGTTGTTGTTGTTGTTGCTGTTGTTCTTCTGGGTTTTTTTCTTTTTCTTTTTCTTCTGACTTTCCTCCTCCTCCTCCTCCTCCTCTTCTTCTTCCTCCTCCTCCTCCTCCTCCTTCTTCTTCTTCTTCTTTTTCTTCTTGTCCTGCAGCTGTTGTTGCTTTTCTTTTTCCATCCTTGCCTTCTCTTTCTGCTCCCTTGCATCCCTCTCCTTTCTCTCGTCTTCTAGAAGTTTCTTAATGGATTGTGTTTGATCTGCAATAGCCTTGTTGACAAGGGACTGAACGACTGCTCTCGAAACACCAGCGGCCGAACCCTCCTGAGTACACAATATTATCGTACACAGGACGGTCCGGACACCGGTGATTTCAAAGCAGGCGTTTAATCACTTATAAAGAAGGCAATTACAGAACAAACCAAGGCCATTAAGAATTGCTAG
>WBZZ01005992.1:52500-65000 GCA_019918135.1 Paulinella micropora | reverse complement strand
TAACAAAACTACTTGCTCCTATTAAGTAAACTAAATATCAGCATCAACATCATGACTGGGGCTAGCTCCCCTTCCACTCTCGCTTCCTGAAAAAATTTTGTTCACACAAACCATGCCTTACTCTGCTGGTGGTGCTCATGCTGGGGGGGGGGGCATGATGTTTGGTGCACTCACCTAACAAAACTACTGTTGCTGTTGCTGTTGCTGTTGTCGCTGTTATCGCTGTTGCTGCTGTTGCTGTTGCTGTTGTCGCTGTTGTCGCTGAAAAAGAGAGAGATAGAGAGAGAGAGAGAGAGAGACAAAGACACAAACATTAATGTCTCCCTCTCTCTCTCTCTCTCTAGGCATGCTGAGGGCTGCCAAAGCGCCGATTTACGTGGCCCACCGCGATGGTGGTTACGGAGTTTTTGCCAGTATATACCTTCCTCCTTCCTTCGAGCTTGGGATCCTGGAAGCGGGCGGACGTGCTCTGAATCTTGATCGTAGTACTGCTTTATCAGAGCATTTTACTATGAAAATTGGGAACTTACTTCAAACTGGCATGCATCCCATTCACTTTATTTCCCCTTCAAGCAGAAATGCTTTGCATCTAATAAATTCTTCATCAAAAGGATTCAACTCGAGTCCTGAGAAGCTTGACGATACTCCCCGACCTAACGTGAAGGTAAATTAATAACCAGTACATCATATATGAAAATTGCTACAATTCACATGCGTAACTAGTAATGTGACAGTCGCCATACATAAAATAAAAAAACATGCAAATGCACATGCATTATTACATATATACATGCGTATACATCATACATACATGATTGTTACGTGCATTCTTTTCCAGATCAGCAAGGGGACTCCAATCGTCACGGTGAGCACTGCAATAGGCAAAGATGAAGAGATTTTGCTCAATTATGCGCCGAATCCGGATTTAAGCATCACTACGCTACCGAGCGATGCATACCCGCACTGGCTGAAAGAAGCTGCCAAGCAACGCGCTAAAATTCCGGTATTTTTGTACGAGACGGACATTGGCCATGTGTGTTTCATTGTTCCTGAGCAAGAGCATCCTATTCCTTTGAAGTTAGTGTCATTGACGCACGAAGAGAAGCTTGCGCTTTTGAGCACGGTTAGTAGTGTTACTTCCGATGGATGCGCAACTTCGCAGCCGGTGTCAAGATCTTTATCTATGTCAACAGAGCAGAAAATGAAGTTGCTCAACAGCGTTACTTCTGTTTCAGCTGCAGAAAGTCAGAATACTCTTCTGCGAAGGGCGAGCTCTAGCGTTACAGTTGTGCTGGAAAAATCAAGCTCTAGTAATACGAAGGTAATAAATAAATAAAATCAATCACTAGGTAGCTTCTTATTTGATTTATTTACAGGTACTTGGTTCTGACATCGATACTGACGTGGACCAGAGGGAGGAGCCGCAGAGTAGTCCGGTCAAGTTCAAAGATAATAGTGGGAGACTTTTTGTTCCTACTGGATCTTTGGTAATTCTCTTTCTCTTTTGCTTGCTTGCGAAAGTTGGTAGCTATTGTGGTTTGTTTAGAGCGTTGACGAAGGCGATTCGGATAATGATTCGAAGTGCTACCGTGAACCTACCGATCCTAGCGATACTAGGCTCCCCCCTCTGGTCGACGACGAATATGTTGGTGCGGAATCTAGTATTCTGGGCAACTACAACGAGCTGATGGAATCAAATGAGCTGTTATGTGACCTGATGAAATTGTCACCACTTCCTGTACAACGAGCACGCAAAAATCCCACTCGCCCCTACAAAATGAAACACCGCACCAAAGGAAACGTGAAGTTACAGAGACAGGAAGCGCTCAAGAAGTTGTTGGGGATAACCTTCGCAGACCTGGATAGAGAAGTGAAGTCTGTTTGCTGTCAAAAGTGGAAGTGTTACTCATTCATCGACACGCGCGATGTGCTACACACGCGAGCGAAGAACGCAGCATCGTCACTAAGTGAGCTTTACACGTGGACAGCTGCTCAGCTTGAATCCTTCCAAACTAAAATTGGTTCGTTTCAATATATGTACCTAACGGAGGCTGTCTGCAGAACAGCTTGGCAGCGCATCCACGGCATCAGCGACGCAGTTTTATCTCGAGCACACAAGCTTCTTGCCAACAACACGAAGGTCTTTGCCAGAAAGTCAACCGCAATTCCCGAAACAGAAGATCTTGTTGCAATTTTGCTATGTGAAAAATTCGCAAACAGTCATCCCGAGATATGTAGCGACGGTGTATGGAGGCTACAAGAAATGGCTGAGGACGCCGGAGTGCAAAAGTATGTTCGGGACAACTGGAAAGAAGTGTGTCTACGGTACGGAACTTCTAAGAGAGTGAATCCTGATAAGCCTCCAACAGACAACACAATCAACAAAGTTTGGAAAGCGGATTTCTCAAACGTCAAGTTTGTACGAGGTAATATGCATATAATTGATTGATGTTTGAATCGTTAGCATAGCATAGCATTCATCATTACTCACTACATCTTTGTGCTGCAGCGGGAGACTTTTCCAAATGCGACATCTGCACGAGGCTTGCGGTTCGGCATGCCCGAGGTTTCCTGAGTGACACAGCAGCTCAGACTTGGCGCCGCCAGAGCCGCCTTCATCACAAAATTCACAGAACGTGCCGTGTAGCGAGCATGCAACGCAAGAAGGGTGCGCAAGAAGATCTCCATGCTACTGTTATATCTGCAGATATGAAGCCGCCTGTGCGGATTCCATCTTGTCGCCGTGCTGCTAAAGACTTTAAAGGGAAAATGGTCTTTCGCCTGTGTGTCGGTATCAACACTTGTTACACTACCGATACTAACTTTATTTTCACGTACCTGGAAGGCGCAGTGGAGCATGGCGTGAACAGTAATATCACCATGCTTGCATCACTTTTGCATTGGGAGCTTTGGCATCCTCGCACTATGCAAGCTTGGAAGTTATTCCTGGAGTGGGACGGCGCCGGTGATAACACTGCGTGGGCTATGCTAGGCTTTATCGGGCTTAATGTTGTCGACCGTGGTATCCGTTGGCAAGTAGAATCTCATCGCAAGCCACCTGGGCACGGCCATGACGGGAATGATCAGTCATTCAGAGTGATGGATATTGGGTGGAAGAGCACCTTCCTCACAACCAATATCGCTCAAGCTTTGTTAAAACTTATCCTTGCTTTCAAAAAACAAAGATCGACCTTTGTGTTGGTTGTTCTTGCATGTAATTACGACTGGATGACGTATTTCAGTCCATGTATGAACAAAAGCTTCAAGAATTACAACAGGCCTCTGGCCTGGCGCATCACCAAGAACGAGGATCCTGATCAGTTACCGACTGCGGATTTCAAAACAATGGGAGACGCACAGGAGGAATTTCATGGAGAGAAGGATAATCCCCAAGGAGCATCAGTGAAACTGTTCATTCAGCGCCCCGGTATTGTATTATATTATTCCCTTCCCTCCCCCCCCCCCCCACCTCACGTGCATGTGTTGTATATATTGCAATACCGGGGCGTTGGATGTATTGCAGCGGCTGATATGCCTCGCAAGCTTCCTGTGGGATACTTCGTCAACCCACGTTTGAAAAAGGATATTCGATCTTTGAGCAAGTACCTAGAGCCGGACGAGACTGCGCATGTGGAGGAGATGTTGGCGGCTGGAAACCTGACAAGAATCGAAATTGATGGCGACTACTTCGACGGTGGTTTGCCCGGACGCCCTGCTCATATGAAGTGTGGAAAATACAAAGCAGAATTCCGACTGGTTGATGAGCTGCCGATGAATTGGATGGAGTTGCCTCCTAACCGTAAAGAAAAGATAAACGCTCTTACCCATTTGACACCTGACGAGCTTCTTTCTTTACCACGCACATATTTTGTTAACGAGGGAAAGGCTCCCGCTCACCCACGATGGCGCGGTGCACAGGAGCTTACTGAGGAAGAAAAGAGGGAGCAGGACTTGGCTTTTGGAAATGTTGAGCATCCGTGGCGCAAAGTTTTCATTTTACTTACATCGTTTCAAGACAAGCAAGCGTTTGCATCCAGCCAAATGGTAGTCAAGGAACTAAAGGACTGGCTCAGAATGCACGGTGTTGCAACGCAAGATGCCGACCGGAAGCAGTTTAAAAAGGCGCAGCTTGTTGACTCAGCATGGAACCATTTTCAAATCTGCCGCTGCAACTTAGAAGAAGAAGTGGATGCCAAACTAGCTGGTGCTGAACCCGCGCTATCTGAGAACTCTTCTTCTACTACTAGCACAGACAACTCTTCTTCTAGCTCAGAGGAAGAAGAAAACGGTACTAGTGTATGCTATATCTGCAACACTGGTCGCATTTCGTTATTATTTACTGTAGGTGTCTCAGACTCAACTGTGCCGCCACGAGGACGCCAACCAAGCCGTCAGCGCGGACGTCGCCGCGCGCGTCGAGCAGCAGGTCAACGCGGACGCAAGCGTGCGCGAAATTCAGCTGATTCCAAGCGGGCGATGCAATCTCAACGCAGGAACAGTCAGGTGCAAGGCGCAAATCAGCCAGGCCCCAATCCGTGGGATTGCCCTTCCTGTAAGATCCATAACGCTGAAGGTGGAGACAAATGCCAATTGTGTGAGTGGCCAGCAGATGTCGGTAGCTCTGATAGCTCTGACGACAACGACCCATTAATGTAGCCTTGAAATACATTCTAATCAAGGAAATACTGCAACCTTCACATCACACAACCACCCCCCCCCCTCCCCCTTCCACTACCCACGTGAATCCCCTATCACAGCGGCGGCAGGGATTTTTTGAAGTAAAAGCAGCTCATAATGTAGGAAAATACTAAAAACAAATAAAACAAAGCAAAAAAACCAAGCTGTGCATTTTTGTCGCTTGTTTCCAGCATAGTCTTGTCGTCGCAGGCATGAAAAAAAAGTGGAAAAATTAGGTGTCAGACCGGTTTCTGTCCACCTCCGGAGGTGAAGTCTAAGTGGTTGACTATTAATAAAAACATGTTTTAATATCATTTTATTATGTTCTGCAACTAAATACTGAATTTCCCTTCATTTGCACAAGTTTTCTGAAAGTTGCTAAAAATCTTGGAAAAATTTCGGAAAAAGTGATACCCCCATCTTTGCCGAATGGTTAGTTAATAAGAATAAGTAGAGAGGGAGTATCTGCCATACCCACGCCCCGCCATAAGTGAGTCGCTCCAAGGAATAGAAAGAGAGTTAGCGAGATATAGAGTAGAGACCGACCCAACTGTTGCGTGGCGTTGGGATGAGGGGAAGATGATGATTGTCGGAGGAAACGGGGAGGTACCAGCTTTAGAGGAAATAAAGAGACTGGTAGCAGCTCTCGCTGAAGGAGCAAGGGGATTAGAGGTGCGAGATTCCCTTATTAGTGGAAGGAATGGAGAGGTCAATGAGTTTTACATTGACCTCTGCATTGATATCCAGGAATTCATCATCTCTATGGCATATAGATGGGAAAATCTTTTTGCGAGAAGGTTAGTTGCTTCATTTCCCCACCATATCCAGAAATTCATCATCTCTATGGCATATAAATGGGAAAATCTTTTTGCGAGAAGGTTAGTTGCTTCATTTCCCCACCTCAGAGCTCAGATGAATGAACGCAAACGCCTGCAACGATTAGGGTTAGAGGACAACCAACGAACTGTACCACCCTCACGTTCAAACACTTCACCTCCACCTCCTGAGAAAGAGTGTGTCATCATGATGCATGAGAGAGAGGAAGACGTGAAAGATGAGCCTGAAAGGAAGACTGAAACCAAACCCGAGAAGGAGACAGCGGAGATGGTGTGGGTAGATGATAGTGGTGCGAGTGAATCACAATCTCCCCATAAGGATGTGTTTGTCAGAATGAAACACGCCCCCAGAGGTTCAAGATCGCCAAAGGTAACATTAAGACTGAGTAAAAAGGAAAAGTTTTAATGAACCTTTCGGGAGCTAATGGGGAACCGGTACAAGTCTACGACTCACATACCACATACAATCCTCACTTGGACTATGGTTTGGTTGCTACGTCAGCTTGGTTAAAACGTGGACTCGCGGTAGTCCATCAGAACAACCAAGTGGTCGTCTTGAAGTCTCCTATTCGCATCGAAGAAGATCAGATCGTTGTGAGGGGCCGGTCCCTCCCAAACAATCTGTTTGTGTTTGACCCGCCCGGGATGACTCCTCTTGATCCCAACAAGCGATATGAACCGGTACCGCTAGAAAAGCAGGATGTTAGGGTAGGGGGTGACGAAACATCTCCTTCTACCGTTTCATTCTGACTCCTCCCCCGTCAACCTGCTCAATCATCGATTCTCCCTATCTACCTTGACGTCTATTGTGATGAATCTCCCTGCGTTTGCGGTTGGAGATGTCACGAGGGTAAATCATATGTTCCTTTCTCTTTTGAGACGGACAATGAAAAGGGAGAACGTCGTCTTCAAGGTTTATATTGCTGTCTTGTCCAACACGATGATACATGTGAACATACTTCACGCACACACGAACACGACGTCAATTGCGACATGGCAAAAGCACTAAATCCCGTTGTCAGACCCACACATAATGAACACGTTCACGCCACCGTTTTCCACCGCATGTGTAAGCATAGAGGGGTCAAAGCTATGGAGAGAATGGCTCATTATATGGGGGTGAAGATAGTTGGAGCAGGGTGGCGGGAGAGGATCATGAAATCTGAGTACTGCTTGCGGAATAAAATAAAGAAAGCACCACATTCAAACCATCACCTAATTGAACGCCATTCCGGGACTCATATATCCATGGATACACAAGGATGGTGGAATACAATCTCATGGGATGGAAAGCGTTACAAATTTACGGTTAAATGTCTCGCTTCAAATTTTGAGCTCGACTACTACTTACGTCATAAAAATGAATTTTCCCCCTGTTTCGTTAAGGCAGTTACTTTCTTTGAGAGACATACGAATAGGAAGGTTAAATTTATTACCTGTGATCAGGAGTATGGTCCTTACGAAGGTTTTCAGGAGTGGGTTGAATTGAACCAACCTATTTTAATTGAGGCACCTACTGCCGAGAAACAGGTTGTCTCTAAGGTTGAGAGGTCCCATCAAACTAATGGTGGGCCCGCAAGAGCCATGCTCACTGACAGTGATGCTGAACTCCCTCCGAAATTTTGGACGGAGATGGAGAAGAACGCCACTTATTTCAACCTCCTCCCGATTACCAAAGTGCCCTTTAAGGGCAAGTCCCCTTACGAGGTCATTCACCACTGGAAACCCTACCTACATCACCTCCGCCCCACAGGTTGCGCCGCCGTGATGAAGGTTAAGGCCCGGAGGGGAAAGGGTGAAAGGGGGAAGAAAGTTATCTTTTAGGGTATGAACGTAACACTGGATATTACCGGGTTTATGATCCTGTTGCGCGGGTAATACACGGTAATGTCCGGGATGTTATGTTTGATGTATGGAAGTTGGGTAAACGAGAGGCTTCTAAAAACCTCGAAGGAACAGCAGACGTGGATATGTTTTCGGTCGAATGGAAATCGACCACACCCTCTGCTGTTCTACCCTCTGACAACACCACATCCAAAAAGACAGTTAGCTTCGAAGTACCAGTAACTACATCTAATGCATCTGCCTCACCTGCTGTAGTTGCCTCTAGTAATAGTGAAAGTACTAAGAATGCTCCCACTACATCTTTGATATCCCAAGGACAGGAGAGAGATGATGACTCTGAGGTCGCTGCCAGCGTTGTTAGTGACAGTGATGAAGAGAATGTCGCTCCCCAAATCACGACTTCAGCAATCTCCCTGAACTTATTCCTCCTTCCCCGTCCTCACGGAATGGAAGCATAGGTCAGGGGGAGAAAGATAAGGGTGTCAAGGTAGTGGGGACGAGGGGGAGAAAATCTAAATCTAACTTGTCCGGGAAAGTCATCCAGATACCGGCACGGGCGTTAGGGGAAGAGTGGGCTAAGACCACATATGGCGATAAATGGGACTCTACTGTTCGAAAGGGAGTTACTCTTCACCCATCTGCCCCCGTTGTCAGGAAGACTAAGAGATTCCCAGCCCACATTGTTAGATTTGATGATGGGGTTACGGAGAAAATAATAGATTCTGAAATCCTGAAGTACGAGATTCCAGGGGGAGCAGTTCCCCTGGGTCCCGTGCAGCAACCTATTATTGAACCAGCATGCCCCGATCCCAACGTAACCAGCGATTCGGTCATGCCGAGGGGGAGAGAAAGGAGATAGCTGCTGAAAAAGACAGACACCACCCGGGGTGGAGATCCCATGAGCAAGGAAATATTTCTCAGGAGAATATCATCCTCGGGGGAAGAACCAGAAACAAACACATATCGGTCTGCGCGAAAGAAGTAAGGACAGATTATTGTCTGGTTACAGAGCAAATTCCGGAATTCGCCGTTGTGCAAAAACCGAAAGATAGGAGACAAGCGCGAGAGACAGAAGTTAGACAGCAGGAAGAGCTGCATGCTTTCGAATGGAGAGAGGAGAGCGAGGCGATAAGATCAGGCACGCCCATCATTCCTTTGAAATGGATAGATACGATAAAACAGCAAGGGACGAAAGATGAGTACCACAAAGCTAGAATCACCTTAAGAGGAGATCTCCTGAAAGCGGGGTTGCAATATGACCCCAAACGCACGTACTCACCCACTGCCCATCATCGCACTATTCTTGTCATCATCGCATATGCTGCTTGCTTTGGTATTGATCTATGGCTTATCGACTACCGCATATTTGCATGCCAAATGCCATATGATATCTATGTCAAGCCACCTCCAGGGTTTGAGAGAGAAGGCTTCCTCTGGCTTCTTAGGAAGGCTCTTTATGGGCATCCTGAAGCAGGGAGACTTTGGTACGACTTAATGTCAAGGGAGCTTATCGGGAAGCAAGCCTTTGTTACCTTCTCTCTCGACCGGGTATCCTTTATCAAGCACGCTAGGAACCCCATAAGTATGCAGCTCCTCTCATTCCATGTTGACGATGTCTTCACGCCGCTGAAGAAGCCAAGCATGTTAGCCTAGTTGAGAGTATGAAGAAGCATGGCTTTAGGTGTAAAAACCTAGGGAAGGCCACGGAGTTCAAAAACATCCAGATAGTCCAGTCTGGAAAAGGGATTTTATTACACCAACGAAAGTATGAACTTCTCATCTTGAACGAGTTAGATTATATGAAGGAGGTGCCCTCTAAAACCCCTTTTACCTCTGAGAACCCTGCCCCCCTGAAAGTCGGACATCGCCTGCTCAAGTACGATCTCAGATGCTTAATAGGCATGCTTATCTTTCTTGCTGTCCATACCCGCCCTCTCTTGATCTGTCCGCTGAGTATAGCTGCGAACCAGCAAGTTCCGTCTCCCGAAATCTCGTATGCTATGGTCCATCGCATGTTCGTGTGGCTATTGACCCCCCGAGCCCTATATTTCAGACGGGGCGATAGGAGGCTGATCAAGATGCTGAACGAAGGGTTTACAATCCCCAAAACCCCCAAGTCTTGGAAACCGGCAGAAGGTTCATCAGCTGCTGAAAGAGCACTTGAGCTTTACCCGTGTGAAGACGCGGAAATCAATTCTTTCAGTGTCCCCGTTATCGCCAATGTCGAAAGGCTGATAGACGAACACCCACTTGTGGGATACGTCGACTCAGACTTTGCGGGAGAAAAGGTTACTAGGAAATCGCGTTCCGGGTACATCTTTCTTTTTAACGGGGCACCAGTTGCTTGGTTTTCCAAACTCCAGACTGTCATAGCCCAATCCACCCTTGAATCGGAAACCGTCTCAGCTAATGAAGCCGTAAGGGAGTTGCTTGCGTTAAGACAGTCCCTGCGCGACATCGGTTTGCCCATAAGAGGTTTCACCCCTTTGTTCGAGGACAATGAGGGGACTATCATCCTCTCAGAAAGGGGGTTAGGGGAGTCAAGAACCAAGCATATCGACGTTAGGTACCACCTACTCGAGAAGTTGGTTAAGGCGGGAGTTGTCAAGATGTTCCGGGTGCCGACAGAAGAAAAATCGCGGACTTATTCACCAAAATAAATTTCACGTATGAAAGATTCAATTACCTGGCTGATCAAATTTCGGTGAAGCTGGTGAAAGAAATTTCTCGCGAAGTTCGGTGGTAAGATCATGTTATAAGTACTGGGCATTTCCCGCGCATACATTCACGCTATGATCGTTTGTAGCTGTATCTCCGGAAGCGAATCGTATTAATTTTCGTATATTATATTTCTCGCATACTGTACATAGAGGGGAGTGATATAGGTGTCTTGAGCACGATCGCGTCGTCTAGCGCGTTTCCTGAGGCGTCATACCTCCTTACAGGAAAAGAGGCAAGACGTGCCTGGACTTTCGATATTTATTTCTCCTCCCCCCCTCATTAAGTTGTAAAATCATTCAGTTGCATAATTTGGATAAGTTTAGGGGGAGATTGAGAAACGCCCGCGGTTGGAGGCGAGAATCCGGCCCTGATTCCTCAACGTTGTAATTACTAGGTAGGTGCGTGTTTCCGTGCTCTCGCTAGCTCGGGAACTCGCACTACCACCAATTTAGTATTACTTTTTATTACGAACTAATCTAATCACACTATATATATAAAAACCATTAAGAAGCCAAGTTGGGGGTAGAAGTGGAGGGTTTGACGAAGGGTGATTGATCAGACTATAAGTCTTGATAGACCCCGGTTCTACCTGTATGCCCCAGACCCGCTGATAATTACAGATATTGTGTCTTGGTCCCCACATATTATATTACTTTTGTGACTTTTATATACCCCCTTACGGGAAGCGCTTCCAAATTTTAGTTTTTATATCACGATCATATGTTTGAATATATATTATATAACACATATACATTTTCATATATTTAATACATATTTATGTTGTTAATTCTTCCGGAGTTATCATCATATACTTGTATTCTTATATGATATATCGTATGTGATTTCCACATGTTTCTCTTACTCATCTGTGAGGATAGGGAGAGTAGGGGGTTAATCTTCTTCTCGTTGGGTAGGCCCGAATACACCACAGGATCGCTGCCTTGTACGTACTCTAGTCGATGCGTACTCGCTGTGGGTAGGAGGGTAGCTAACCCCAACACTATTTCTCGGTGAGAGTGAGGGTAAGAGAATATGTTTTGAGTTTGTGTTTTTTAATGTT
The DNA here is from genome assembly GCA_019918135.1 of Paulinella micropora. NCBI lineage: Eukaryota > Cercozoa > Imbricatea > Euglyphida > Paulinellidae > Paulinella > Paulinella micropora. The sequence goes on along the minus strand of WBZZ01005992.1, from coordinate 53,861 downwards.
TCACAAAGTAGTAGTATGTGACGTAACTTAGTTAGGAACGGCAGTAACTTAATATTATTTGCTTTGTTCCAGGGGGAGTGTTGGAACTAATAATTAATTAATAGTTACGGACCGGCCGTATCGGAGTAACGGTGTCGTTAGAGCCATTACTTATGATCCGGCCAGTCGAGTTACGTGGCGCGTCTGTTGGCGCCTTTTCCTTATTAAAGTTGTCGTTGTATGTTGAGAGTGTAGTAGCTATCATAGATTGCTTTATTAATATTAGTGGTCTAAAATTATAAAACTGTTTTCACTCAGACAGTGTTGTCTTTGAATGCATAGTGTGCAGGCATAGTGTGACACATTGTCATAAATTTTGCGTTGGGAAGTATTTCAATATATGTACTTTCAAATAAAAAAAAAGTACATTCATAACTATAAAATTGCAAAAGCCTATCTTCCCCCCGATTTATTCACATGTCAACGACATATGTGACATTTCACTATTTCGACCGATTCATTAGATTCTCCTCCGCACTACGTTTCGACTTCAGTAACTAGTTTTCGATTTCGTTCAGAAATGATTTCAAACGATCAATTCAAAGTTCTTGTTAGAAAAGATCAACTATTGCCTTTTCCCCACTCTATTGTCTTTTCCCCTGATTTCTCGTGAAACATGCACGTCGCGGTAAATTTGTGGACAAGGGTAACAAGAGTGAACGGAAAAACAATGTTTGACTGCTTTTTACATCCGTCCCAGTCATTCTCGCCTGGCCTTCCCAAATCAGTTCAAGTGGTTTTCGTCGTGAGTTCACCAACCCGACACTATCAGTTTAATGAATTAACTTGAAGCAAAGCTTTGACAACTGGAGACGCACAATCTACTGTTCACACTCGATCGTAAGTTGCATTCAAGTCACTACTAGTAGTCTGCAACGAGTACGAAATTACGTAAATAAACGACTTGAAGTGACCGCTCTGCTATTTACTGGTATTTCACTCACCTGCTCTCACAGAGTCAGGACTCCCGACTGAATGCAGCCATAGTGTTCTTAATGAGAGGCCGTTCGTCACAAGTTGTATCATCTGCCTACTTGAAGAGTTGTATACAAACTCACAATTTAAATTTTCCTTCCAAGTGGAAATCAAGTTACACACACAGAGTTTTGTGTGTTCTGTCGACAGATCGATTTGGAAAGACCGTGCCTCTTTCTCAGGAGTGGTTGTACTATCACTCTTGACCCGGGCCGAACCTTTTGGGCTCAACAAATGTACAATAGTAACCGTTTGAATGATATAAATATTAATAATTGGTACGGAAATTCAATGAAATTAGCAGTTTTTCCCGTGACTGGGAATTTATGGTAAAGTAAGGGAAATTG
>WBZZ01005992.1:35000-47500 GCA_019918135.1 Paulinella micropora | reverse complement strand
CTATTATTATTATTATTATTATTATTATTATTATTATTATTATTATCATCATCATCATATTATTATTATTATTATTATTATTATTATTATTATTACTATTATTCAGCCCAATGGCCTTACGGCGTTAAACTGTGATGCCAACTCAAAACCATTTGGTGGATGATGCTGGGGAGGAGGGTCGTTGGGCGCCTGTCGAAGATCTTAAACTCCGCTATGCCGGTTGATAGCCCGTGGACCCAGCGGATACCAAATTGTTATGGGTGGGGTTTTGAGGTAGTTCTAGCAACCATGCTTGGTGTACGCACTTGCACATTCGGCAACGTTTTGCAAGAGGTTGTTGGGACTGCGGAATAACCTCGGCTTAGTGTAGTCTTACCCTCAGGAGCTCCATCGGTGGCCCCTATAATCAGTCGAGAGACTGACTAGGTGGGGATGGAGAACCTCGAGCAAGGGCATGGAGGCTCATGTCCGGAAACGGATCGTGCCATCAGCTGCATCAGTATGCCTTAGAGGAAGTATATTACTATTATTATTATTATTATTATTATTATTATTATTATTATTATTATTATTATTATTATTATTATTATTGGCCATTGGTCCTTTTCAATGGGCTGATTGGTATAAAGCTCCTAGAGTAATGTTCTATGCCGTCACTTCCTTTATTCCACCGATTGGTGTGGAGAGTTTCCTTATGGAATGGAGGACTGGATGCACATGGCCTTTTGGCTCAGCAATTGGCAGGAGATACATTATTATTATTATTATTATTATTATTATTATTATTAGGGAGTACATAGGCCATCGGTTCCTTTCCATGGGCTGATTGGTATAAAGCTCCTAGAGTAATGTTCTATGCCGTCACTTCCTTTATTCCACCGATTGGTGTGGAGACTTTCCTTATGGAATGGAGGATTGGATGCACATGGCCTTTTGGCTCAGCAATTGGCAGGAGATACACTATTATTATTATTATTATTATTATTATTATTATTATTATCATTAGTATTATCATTATTATTATGGACACCGTGATAGCCCAGTGGTCAAGTTCTACCATCTGGGCCCTGTCGCCAGTTCGATTCCCGTCGGTGCCACCAGTATTTTCATTGAACATACCGGCCCGTCTGGAAGTGTTGGAACTGCCCGTGCGGGGGTGTCATTAGAGCCTATCGTCAATTCTTCGTACTCCCCTCACGGGTGAGACGATGGAGGCGCATGTGCAGATTTGCATCAGCCATTGACAGAGAAGCACTATTATTATTATTATTATTATTATTATTATTATTATTATTATTATTATTATTATTATTATTATGGACACCGTGATAGCCCAGTGGTCAAGTTCTACCATCTGGGCCCTGTCGCCAGTTCGATTCCCGTCGGTGCCACCAGTATTTTCATTGAACATACCGGTCTATTTCTGGACCAGTATTTTCATTGAACATACCGGCCCGTCTGGAAGTGTTGGAACTGCCCTTGCGGGGGTGTCATTAGAGCTTATCGTCAATTCTTCGTACTCCCCTCACGGGTGAGATGATGGAGGCGCATGTGCAGAAATGCATCAGCCATTGACAGAGAAGCACTATTATTATTATTATTATTATTATTCAGCCCAATGGCCTCAAGGCGTTAAACTGTGACGCCAACTCATACCCTTTGGTGGTAGATGCTGGGGAGGAGGGTCGTTGCGCGCGTAAAAGATCTTAAACTCCGCATATGCTGGTTGATAGCCCAGGACCCAGCAGACACCAGATTGTTATGGGTGGGGTTTCGAGGCAGCTCTAGCAACCGCGCTTGGTGTATGCACTTGCACATTCGGTGACGTCTTGCAAGAGGTTGCTAGGACTGCGGAATAACCTCGGCTTAGTGCAGTCTTGCCCTCAGGAGCTCCATCGGTGGCCCCGATCATCAGGCGAGAGACTGACACGGGGGGGTGGAGGACCTCGAACAAGGGTATTGGAGGCTTATGTCCGTTGAGGATATGCCATTAGCTGCATCAGTACGCTCAGATATAGTATTATTATTATTATTATTATTATTATTATTATTATTATTATTATGGACACCGTGATAGCCCAGTGGTCAAGTTCTACCATCTGGGCCCTGTCGCCAGTTCGATTCCCGTCGGTGCCACCAGTATTTTCATTGAACATACCGGTCCGTCTGGAAGTGTTGGAACTGCCCTTGCGGGGGTGTCATTAGAGCCTATCGTCAATTCTTCGTACTCCCCTCACGGGTGAGACGATGGAGGCGCATGTGCAGATTTGCATCAGCCATTGACAGAGAAGCACTATTATTATTATTATTATTATTATTATTAATGGAGGCACATGTCCAGGATCTGGATCTGATGCTATAGTCTGAGGAAGCCTATTATTATTATTATTATTATTATTATGGACACCGTGATAGCCCAGTGGTCAAGTTCTACCATCTGGGCCCTGTCGCCAGTTCGATTCCCGTCGGTGCCACCAGTATTTTCATTGAACATACCGGTCCGTCTGGAAGTGTTGGAACTGCCCGTGCGGGGGTGTCATTAGAGCCTATCGTCAATTCTTCGTACTCCCCTCACGGGTGAGACGATGGAGGCGCATGTGCAGAAATGCATCAGCCATTGACAGAGAAGCACTATTATTATTATTATTATTATTATTATTATTATTATTATTATTATTATTATTATTATTAGGGAGTACATAGGCCATCGGTCCCTTTCCATGGGCTGATTGGTATAAAGCTCCTAGAGTAATGTTCTATGCAGTCACTTCCTTTATTCCACCGATTGGTGTGGAGACTTTCCTTATGGAATGGAGGACTGGATGCACATGGCCTTTTGGCTCAGCAATTGGCAGACGATACATACATACATATTATTATTATTATTATTATTATTATTATTATTATTATTATTATTATTATTATTATTATTACTATTACTATCATTATTATTATTATTATTATTATTATTATTATTATTATTATTATTATTATTATTATTATTACTATCCCTGAAAGGTGTTGGTCAAGGGGGTGGGGGTTTTGGGGGGAGGGGAAAAATGAAAATTGTGTACCCCCCACCCACCCCCACCCCCGCAAATCGGCACCCCTATCGGAATAAATCATGGTTTGTCGGAACGTGGAGGAGTTGGGAGCTCATATTTTCAGGGTGGTTAGCCCCAGACTCGATCTTGATGCTGATATGATTTTTTGGAATTCACGCAAATATTTGCGTTAGGGGAGTGTCCTGAATGATAAAATTCCTTGTTTTTTTTCGCACCCCAATCGGAATAAATCATGGTTTGTGTAAACCAGGAGGAGTTGGGAGCTCATATTGACAGCGTAGCTAGCCCCAGACTCGATCTTGATGCTGGTATAACTTTTTTCGAATTCACGCAAATATTTGCGTTAGGGGAGTGTCCTGAATGCCAAAATTCCTTGTTTTTTAGCCTATTTTCTGCTCTCCCATCGGAATAAATCATGGTTTGTGGGAACCAGGAGGAGTTGGGAGCTCATATTGGCAGGGTGGTAGCAGCAGACTCGATCTTGATGCTGGTATAGTTTTTTTGGAATTCACGCAAATATTTGCGTTAGGGGAGTGTCCTGAATGCCAAATTTCCTTGTTTTTTCGCAGTACTTGCCGGTGCCTCCGGCACTCCGGCACTTGAACGTACCCTGTCGACGGGACAGGGGGGGTCCGGGGGGCACTTCCCCCGGGAACCCAAGCCCGGCGATTGTACGCACCAGTTTTGGTAGCGGGTGGCACCCACACCAGAAAATTGAGGTCTTGTGCCACCAGGCGCCATTTGCGCACGCCAGAGGGAGTTAGCGGCTGATATTTGGTGTATCTGACACTTCTTGATGAGCTCTCTTCGAAAATATAAAAATTATGGTGCCGGGTGGCCTACACACCGGGAAATTGAGGTTTTTGCGCCACCAGGCGCCGTTTGCGCATACCCGAGGGAGTTTGAGGCTGATGTTTGGTGTACCCGACAGCTCTAGGCGCGCTCTCTTCGAAGATAAAAAATTTTGGTGGCGGGTGGCACAAAAACAGATATTTTAGGTTTTTGTGCAACCAGAGCTTACACTTGCGTTCTGCTGATACCTTAGGCAATTGAACGTACCCTGTCGACGGGGAAGGGGGGGTCCGGGGGGCCCTCCCCCGGGAACCCCAGCCCGAGGGGGGGGGGAAGATGCGCGAAGCGCACCGCAAACCATCCTTTCAGGTGTTGGCGCAGCCCCTAGTTATTATTATTATTATTATTATCATTATTATTATTATTATTGGACACCGTGATAGCCCAGTGGTCAAGTTCTACCATTTGGGCCCTGTCGCCAGTTCGATTCCCGTCGGTGCCACCAGTATTTTCATTGAACATACCGGTCCGTCTGGACCAGTATTTTCATTGAACATACCGGTCCGTCTGGACCAGTATTTTCATTGAACATACCGGTCCGTCTGGAAGTGTTGGAACTGCCCTTGCGGGGGTGTCATTAGAGCCTATCGTCAATTCTTCGTACTCCCCTCACGGGTGAGACGATGGAGGCGCATGTGCAGAAATGCATCAGCCATTGACAGAGAAGCACTATTATTATTATTATTATTATTATTATTCTGGAGGGGTGCACAAGATGGTACTCCATGGGAAGAGGAGGTGGTTGGGCCTCTCCCCACGAAGGTGACCGCTTGGGGAGGGCGGTCACCGGGATATGCGCAACTCTCAACTGGGCATTTACTCGGTAGGGGTTCGGCCAGGCAGGTTGTGGGGTTGTCTGTTGGATTGTTGGTTGGCTCGTTTTTCTTGGCTGTTGGTTTGGGTCTGGTTTCCTGGTTAGCCCATTTTCGCCGAATTTCCTGCCGAGTAAATGCCTGGGGGCTTCCAGTTCCGGTTTGGTGATCTTGTTGAGGTGAGCATTCGGAGGAAACAGTACCGAGATGGGTTGAAGATAGGATTCACATTGAGCCGAGATGGGGCTGAGTTGACCTGTTCCAACTCGGCTCCATTTCGGCTTCATGTTAATCCTATCTTCATCCTATCTGGGTTTTGTCTCCTCCCTATCTTCGCTTCTTCGGGGTTGCCTAACTGGAACACATGATGAGCGCACGTTGGAGAGGGGCTTCAGTCGGTCCCAATGCCTTGCCAGTGCCTTGCTGCGTTGCCGTGCCTTGCCCCATGCATTCACACCCTCCACCGTTGCATTTCTAACTGAGCAGCTTCGGCTGGGATTACTATACTTGTCTGTAAGACCCTATAGGTACCGCTAGGTTCGCGCCTTCTATACCCACGTGGGGGAAGGAGTTTCAGCGGCACGCCGTCCGATCTGGCTCCACTCGGGGACACCCGTACCTCATGATGTGTATTGTTAGGAGCAGCTGAAAGTCCATAAGGCATGAGAGTAGAGGCGTTGGCGATGCGATGGAGAGTGTGTGTAGTGCGTGAGGCAGGTTCTGGCGACGCTGGGGGTGCTGGCGGGCGCCGAAGGGCACCAAGCGACGCGGCAGCGTCCAGTGACACCGGCGGAAATGCGTGTAGTGTGTGTTGCAGATACCGCCGATGCTATTTGCATGGACGGGCGCTTTCCTCGGCGTAAAGAGGCGCGGTGGTGATGGCCAGCGACATTGGCCGTCTACTACTCTCAATGGATTACAAATACGCGAAGCACGGAGCTACCACTGTGGCCCTTATGGGACAAGGTAGAATCGCCGAAGACCTGGACAATCCCCGTGGGAATGCCTCTTCGACGGGCTCTGGCCCGATGTCCCAGGATGGGAGGATGAGGGCTCGCGTATATGACGGAATTCCTGAACCACGTGGAGAGGCTATCTTAGCTGCGCCTCATCCTTCCTCCCCAAACCTGGCACACGGGTCGGCGCTTCAACATAAGGCGAGCGGCGCTATATGGCAGATGGCACCGCCGCCTCGACGGTACCGGCGGGTAGATCGGTACGACAAGGACGGGCGTAATCTGATTGTCTGGGGGCTCTCAGAACGCGCCAATCTACAGGAGATCGCCTCCAAAATGAGCGGTCTTGGTCTGGTGGTCCCGGTAATGGAGTGGCAAGGCCAGCGAATGTCTCGTCACCTGGAGCTGGTCTACGAGGACGATGACAGCAGGCAGACGGCGTTGCAGCAACTCAAACATCTCAAATTCTTCGGCAGAGGGGTCAATGTGGCCCTTGGGCGCAGGTTCAGGGACAGGGAACGTGTCCGAAGGCTTATTCGCATCCATCTGCGTGGGGAAGCGGCGGTCTGGAAGGAGGAGGCTGCGACGGGATATCGCGTCTTGCCTCTGCATGAAGAATGTGTCGATGATGTGCAGGTGGTGTCTTCGGAATTGGCTGCCGATGCACCTAAGTGTGTGTCTGAGTGTGCTGATGTGCATGTGGTGCCCCTGCATTCGGCGGCCAGTGCAGTGGGGGACCAACCTGCGCAAGCACCTGCAGAGGGGGGCAGCACGAGGGCGGAAGCCAAGCGCGGCCGTCGGGTCCGGAAACGAGCCAAGAAGCACCGCTCCAAGCAGTTCGATACCGGCTTCAAGCTACTCGTCGCGAGTCACAACTGGCAGGGTAAAACGGGATACGACAACGTAGGCACGGCGGAATGGGCATCATTCTACAAGCACGAGGGCTGGCTAGTCATCGGGGCTCAGGAGCACCGCATGGGCAAGAAGCAACTTTCCAAATGCAGCCTGGATGGATTCCGGATTTTTGGAAAACCTGCGGAGGTCAGCGAGAAAAATCGCTGCAAGGGTGGGGTTCTATTCGCGGTGGCTAACTTCCTTGGTCCGTATTGCAACCTGGTGTCAGCCCCCGTCGACCACCGGCAGCAAGTGTGGCTGCGTATCGCCTCGGGTGTTACCGGCGCTCAGGATATCTATGTGGGCAACGGCTACTTTCCCCAGGAAACGCAGGAAGAAGAGTCGTCAGAGGCGTATGCGGCCTGGCAGGCAGCTATAGCTTTTTTTGGAGCCAAAGGTCTTGTGGTCACGGTGGCGGATGCCAACGCGAAGCTCGGGCCGGCATGCAGCCGAAAAGAGGAGGGCATCGTCGGTCAGCACGGGGAGGTCGATGATAAGGGAGCACCGGTACGTTCGGAGAACGGCAAGAGACTCGCGGCTGTCCTCGTCGCTACGGGCCTGCGAAATCTGAGCGGCTTCTCGTGCCCAGTGGAAGGGTCCAGCGAGCCTGCTTCTGCACAGCACTCCACCACAACAGCCGCACTTGCCGGATTTTCCCGTGGCTTCACCGAATTTTTCCGAAATTCCTCCCACCGAGCGACCTTTTCCGGCAGCATACACGCCAGTGAGCCATCCTCCCTTTGCACCGGCGCGGAGACCTTCGTTCTGCGTGCCCCGCCAAGCCGCTTCGCGAGTAGCCAAAAGCGCTTTGAGGATTGCTCGCGTTGACATTTGACCGCTTCTTCCTGCACTTGCTTGAAGGAGGCGGACTTCTTGGCCCGAGTTGCCTTTGGGAGGAAGCCGAAGCTAAGCGGCAGTTCCACTGGAACGATCGCTTCAGAGATGAGGTGGCCCGGGCTATGAAGGAGCACGAAGTAGGTGAAGACACTTGCGAAGAGCTGGACAAGCCGTTCACGCAAGAGGAGGTCCTTGCAAGGCAACGTGCCCTGAATAACCACAAAGCTTGTGGCGAGGACAAAGTGAAGAACGAGATGCTCAAGTATGGCGGCGCCTACATCAATGGCTACTTAACGCAGTACTTCAACTGGATTCGAGAAGCCGAGAGGACTCCAAAAGCTTGGGGCAAGGGAATCATCGTCAATATCCCCAAGGGTGGGGATCCTACGGATCCTGACAACTGGAGGGATATCTCGATTATTAGTTGCCTTGGTAAGCTGTATCTGTCCTTATTAGCTACTCGTCTAACGCTCTTCGTGGATGGCCCGGATAAGCTACGTCCAGAGCAGGGAGGCTTCCGCCCGGGGCGTCGCACTACGGATCAGGTCTTTACCCTTTGGCAGAGGTTGAAGGGGCGTCAGCAGCAGAAGCGGGAGTCGTATGTCCTGTTCGTCGATCTACGCAAGGCTTTCCCGTCTGTTTGGAGAGATGGTCTATTTGAGAGGCTCTGGAAGCTGGGTGTAAGGGGCAAGTTCTGGCGCACGCTACGCAGGTGCTACGAGCAGACTTCGTCGCAAGTGCTAGTTGATGGAGCACTCACCCCCGAAGTACTGGAGGGTGTAGGCGTCCAACAGGGGTCCCCTCTCTCTCCCACACTCTTCAACGTCTTTATGGATGAGCTGTGTGATCGGCTGGCGAGTGCCCTCAAGATCACGGATGTGAAGCGGCTGAACGACATCAAGGCACTTCTATACGCGGACGACGTGGCCCTCATCTCTCACAGTCGCACCGAGCTCCAGAAGATGGTCAATGTTGTGGCCAAGTTCGCGGAAGATTACCGGCTGGAAGTCAACTTGAAGCCCGGCAAGACGGAAATCATGCCCATTTACACGTCGAGCAAGGCGAAACGACCAAGTATCAGGGAGCGAGGTGAGCCCGTGGTGTGGTTTCGCGGCCAGAAGCTTTGTGTCACCAGTCAGTACAAGTACCTGGGAGTGGTTATCACCGACGACCTGAAGTGGAAGGAGCAGGCCCTGCGGGCTACGCGTGTCACTGAAGTCGCCACCGCAGGTTGGTACTCTTTGTGGTGTGCAGGTGAGATACAAGCTAGGTATCGTCTCATGTGCTGGAATCAACTTGTGGGGGCCAAGCTGAAGTACGCCTTCGATGTCTGGCGTGCCCCCGTATCGCAGCTCACCAAGCTGGAGGCAGCAATGCTGCGCCCCATGAGGATGATTCTCGGCATCAGCCCTAAGACAAGCAAGTGGATTACACTCTTTCTGGCGCGCTCTTTGAGTGCGGAGCGTTTGCGGCGGGCGGCGCAACTGAAGTTCTATGGACGGCTGCGTGTTCTACCGGAGAAGCGATTTCCTGTCATCGCATCTCAAGTCAAATCCGACTGGACTGCGGAGGCCGAAGGCGCTATCAGGGACTCAATGGATCTACAACAAGGGCTTCAGGAGCTCCTAAATAGCTCAGAGAAGGACCTCGAGGGTTGGTGTTCGACTGTGGACAAGTGGGCCCTTCAGCAGGACGTCAAGATGGTGCAGCAACTGATGTGGGACAAGCGAGAGGCAGGCAGCGATCTTACTGATGGCCTGCGAGTCATCCTAAGACAAATCTTTGGAACTAAGGAGTTCCCAAGATGGGTAGCCCTTGATGATGCGCATTATAATCTGCTTCGGAGAAGGTTGCTCAGCTGCAACAACCGCCTTCGGTTGTACCGCAGCAAGTTGGTCAGTGGCATGTCCCCTCGCTGCTTCTATTGTCATGATGATGTCAATGAGTCCCTTGCGCACTTCTTATGGGATTGCCCCATGCATGAGGGGAGACGTAAGCAGCTGTTGCTGAGTATGCAGAGGCTCGGTGGCATGGCTGTGGGGGGTGCTGAGGGGGATGGAGGGAGTGAGGAGGGGGGTGAGGTCGTAGGCGGTGAGGTTGTGGTGGAGGATGTGTTGCTTGGGCGGGAGCGGGAGGGCTCTGTGCGGCAGAGTTGGGATGATATGTCGCCTGTGGATCAATCACGATTGTTTTGTAAGCTTTTTCAGGGGAAGTCGCGCTTCCGCAGTAACTTTAGGCTTGCTGCGTTGTTAGGGGTTACAGCGTTGCGTCCCCCTCCAAAGTTGGATGTGTTGTTTGGATCATATGTGTCTGAGTGTTGGTCTGCTAGGGAGGGTAAAAGGGAGGAGCTTGGGGTGGAGGATGGGGGCGAGGTGATTGACCTCACTGAGGTTCCATCCGCTTCTGTCCCACCCTCTCCCCCAAGTGACGTTGATGTTGCGCGGCGCGGCCGTCCGCGCAGTGTGGACGTCCTGGCTAGAGAGAGGGGTTCGGGAGCGCAGCGTAGTGTCTCCGAGTTCTTCTCTTCAGCTAACACCCTCGCATCTAGCTCTTCATGCACTTCACAGCCCCCATCTGCCCCTGCTGTTGCTGTTGCTGCTATGTCTGTTTGGTGTTCTGACAATGCGTTGGGATCGGCTGACTCCGGTGACCCAATGGAGGCACATGTCCAGGATCTGGATCTGATGCTATAGTCTGAGGAAGCCTATTATTATTATTATTATTATTATTATTATTATTATTATTATTATTATTATTATTATTATATTATAATAATATCATTATTATCATTATCATTATCATTATCATTATTATCATTATCATTATTATTATTATCATTATTATTATTATTATTATTATGGAGGCACATGTCCAGGATCTGGATCTGATGCTATAGTCTGAGGAAGCCTATTATTATTATTATTATTATTATTATTATTATTATTATATTTGGACACCGTGATAGCCCAGTGGTCAAGTTCTACCATCTGGGCCCTGTCGCCAGTTCGATTCCCGTCGGTGCCACCAGTATTTTCATTGAACATACCGGTCTATTTCTGGACCAGTATTTTCATTGAACATACCGGCCCGTCTGGAAGTGTTGGAACTGCCCTTGCGGGGGTGTCATTAGAGCTTATCGTCAATTCTTCGTACTCCCCTCACGGGTGAGACGATGGAGGCGCATGTGCAGAAATGCATCAGCCATTGACAGAGAAGCACTATTATTATTATTATTATTATTATTATTATTATTATTATTATTACTATTATTATTATCCTTATCAGGGAGTACATAGGCCATTGGTCCTTTTCAATGGGCTGATTGGTATACAGCTCCTAGAGTAATGTTCTATGCCGTCACTTCCTTTATTCCACCGATTGGTGTGGAGACTTTCCTTATGGAATGGAGGACTGGATGCATATGGCCTTTTGGCTCAGCAATTGGCAGGAGATACATTATTATTATCATTATCATTATTATTTTTATTATTACTATTATTATTATTATTATTAATTGCAATTATTATTATTATTATTATTATTATTATTATTATTATTATTATTATTATTATTATTATTATTATTATTATTATTATTATTATTATTATTGGACACCGTGATAGCCCAGTGGTCAAGTTCTACCATCTGGGCCCTGTCGCCAGTTCGATTCCCGTCGGTGCCACCAGTATTTTCATTGAACATACCGGTCTATTTCTGGACCAGTATTTTCATTGAACATACCGGCCCGTCTGGAAGTGTTGGAACTGCCCTTGCGGGGGTGTCATTAGAGCTTATCGTCAATTCTTCGTACTCCCCTCACGGGTGAGACGATGGAGGCGCATGTGCAGAAATGCATCAGCCATTGACAGAGAAGCACTATTATTATTATTATTATTATTATTATTATTATTATTTGGACACAGTGATAGCCCAGTGGTCAAGTTCTACCATCTGGGCCCTGTCGCCAGTTCGATTCCCGTCGGTGCCACCAGTATTTTCATTGAACATACCGGTCCGTCTGGACCAGTATTTTCATTGAACATACCGGTCCGTCTGGAAGTGTTGGAACTGCCCTTGCGGGGGTGTCATTAGAGCCTATCGTCAATTCTTCGTACTCCCCTCACGGGTGAGACGATGGAGGCCCATGTGCAGAAATGCATCAGCCATTGACAGAGAAGCACTATTATTATTATTATTATTATTATTATTATTATTGGACACCGTGATAGCCGAGTGGTCAAGTTCTACCATCTGGGCCCTGTCGCCAGTTCGATTCCCGTCGGTGCCACCAGTATTTTCATTGAACATACCGGTCCGTCTGGAAGTGTTGGAACTGCCCGTGCGGGGGTGTCATTAGAGCCTATCGTCAATTCTTCGTACTCCCCTCACGGGTGAGACGATGGAGGCGCATGTGCAGATTTGCATCAGCCATTGACAGAGAAGCACTATTATTATTATTATTATTATTATTATTATTATTGACACCGTGATAGCCCAGTGGTCAAGTTCTACCATCTGGGCCCTGTCGCCAGTTCGATTCCCGTCGGTGCCACCAGTATTTTCATTGAACATACCGATCCGTCTGGACCAGTATTTTCATTGAACATACCGGCCCGTCTGGAAGTGTTGGAACTGCCCTTGCGGGGGTGTCATTAGAGCTTATCGTCAATTCTTCGTACTCCCCTCACGGGTGAGACGATGGAGGCGCATGTGCAGAAATGCATCAGCCATTGACAGAGAAGCACTATTATTATTATTATTATTATTATTATTATTATTATTATTATTATTATTATTATTATTATATATGATGAACATGAAGAAGACATTAATATGTTAATACGTAATATTATGATGAACATGAAGAAGACATTAATATGTTAACGTAGTATTACCTATCAATGCGTTGGAAGATTTCGTCGTTCTGTTCGAAATCTCCAACTTTGCGTGGAATTATATGCATGTGGAGCTGTGATGGAACTCGTCGGTGTGCCACTTTCTCAATCATGTTAAGGGCGATGTTGGATGCATCGGCTTCTTGTTCTGATTCAGCCTTCGCTTGTGCCGCTTGAGCGGTCTTCATC
>WBZZ01005992.1:10000-25000 GCA_019918135.1 Paulinella micropora | reverse complement strand
ATGATACATAAGAAATTTAGATTTATTGATAGTCTAAGTTTTCTTCCGATGCCATTAGCAGATTTTCCTAAGACATTTGGATTGAACGAACTTAAAAAGGCTACTTTCCACATTTCTTCAATACTTCAAAAAATCAAAATTATGTAGGTGTTATGCCACATAAGAAACATTACGGATACAACACAATGAAAGGAGATAAAAGAGAAGAATTCTTAAAATGGTATGATGAGCAAGTCAATCTCCGACGCGTCGGAGATAGTAATCATAATCACTTTGATATGAAAAAAGAAATAGCGGAGTATTGCCATTCTGATGTTGATATATTGAGACGAGGCTGTATGATGTTTAGAAATTCGTTTCTTGAATTCGGTATTGACCCTTTTAGATATACAACAATCGCGAGTTGTGTTATGGCTTTATATCGTGGGCGATTTATGCCTGAGAAATCAATTGCTGTATTGAAGAATGAAAAGCAAAATAGGATGACTTCTCGCGCATGTGTTGAATGGTTAGCATATCGTAGTAGATTAGACAATACTGACATTAAACATGCTTTCAATGGAGGTGAAAAAATGTTTTACCTTAACTCAAAGCAGTCCAATGTATTGTCTCCGCGACGCTCTGGGGGTATGGTAGGGGGTGAAACCCCCTCCTATGTATATGTAGATGGATGGGACGAAAAGAACAAAGTTGCTTATGAGTTTTATGGATGTCATTGGCACGGATGCCAGAAGTGCTATAACAGCAATACATTGAATATTAAGAAAAATAAGACTATGGGAGAACTATATAAAAATACAAATGCTAGAGAAGTTTTATTGAGCAAACTTTATGGAGTATCCAAAGTCATTACTATCTGGGAATGCGAATGGAGACTATCTAGAACAAGTCAAGTATTGGCAGAAGATACAAATGAACGAATTATGGAGCAAGAACGACTAAGTCCGAGAGAAGCAATGTTTGGAGGCAGAACAAACGCTCTCACCTTATACTGGAAATCAAGACATGAAAGCGAATATGCTAATTACATTGATGTCTCTGGATTGTATCCCGCTGTTATGTATTATGACCTTTATCCGACAGGGCACCATGAAATCATACATCCAAAGAATGAGAAAGAAAGAAAACAAGTAGCGATGAATATTATTGATAAAGTTTATTTTGGAATCGTAAAAGCAAAATTTCTACCGCCTAAAGGTTTAATTCATCCAGTCTTACCAAAAGCAGACAGGGGTAAGATGATGTATTACCTATGTGATAAGTGCGGTATGACAGGACACCACGGGCAATGTAATCACTCGGATAATGAGCGAGCATTAACAGGCACATGGGCTACTCCAGAAATCTATAAGGCACTTGACAAAGGATACAAATTAATGAAAGTATATGAAGTGTGGCACTGGAAAGAACAAAGCGATAGTTTATTCAAAGAATACATTAAAACATTTATTAAAGTAAAGCAGGAATCAAGTGGATATCCAAAAGATTGTATTACAGATGAAGATAAAGAAAACTATATCAACAGCATGGAGCAAAAAATGAATGTTAGGATGGATAAAGATAAAATAGTAGATAACGCAGGACGTCGGGCAGTTGCTAAGTTGTGCTTGAATTCGTTGTGGGGAAAATTTGGCGAGAAGCAAAATAAAACACAAACTAAATTTATCAGAGAAAAAGATGATTTATACAAACTAATGAACGATAAGACAATTGACAACATTAATATTAATATAGTTAACAAAGATGTAGTAGAAGCAAGTTATGACTTAAAACAGGATGCGGTGAGCGACCCCATTAAAACAAATATCGTCATTGCTCTATTCACTACATGCCATGCTAGAATGAGACTTTATGATAAGATGGACAAATTAGGATACAGAATATTATACCACGATACCGATAGCGTAATATATACTACTGACTTAACAAAAGGAGAAGTAGAAGAAAAAACAGGCAAACTACTAGGAGAATGGACTGATGAATTAAAAGGAGCAAAAACAAAAACCTTTGTTGGAGGTGGTGCTAAGTGCTATGGATATGTATTGGATAATGGGCAGGCCAGTATGAAAGTAAAGGGGTTTAGCATGAACTATGAGACTAACAAAGCATTAAACCTACCTAATATGTTGAGTGTGATTAGTTGCGGACTTGGATTAACAAACACGGAATTATATGAGAAAGGAAAAAACGAATTACTAGAACTATTGAAAACAGATGAAGAAAAATGTATTGCTAAGCGAATTGAGAAGTCAGGTAAGGTTGTGATTGTAGAAAATAATAAGATTACAAGAAACAAGCAACAGAAAAAAATAACAAGTGAATACTTAGAAAAAATATTTAGTTATACATACACGAAGCGACAAGTTATTGGAATTATTGACAATGCTATTGAAACCAGACCATTCGGCTACTATTAAAGCAAGCAAAAATGAGCGTTATGTTGAAAATTCAACATTGGATGAAAGTGAAGTTGATAAATAGATAATTAATTTTTTTAAATAAATTTTTTACCAGTCTATATTTCCCAATAACTACCCTTACCAGACTATGCGAGAAGTTTGAGAAACTCTCTATTGAAAATAAAAAAGAAACATTTTCTCTTACCGATGTTAAAAAGATAATTACTGACGAAATCCAAATTATTGAAAATGCGCGGGATGGCAAGCCAAAGGATACGTTTCCATTTGGTAAATATCGTGGCAAGAAAATTCAAGATATAGCGGTTATTGATAAGCCATACCTTGAATGGGTTATGAAACAGCCGTGGTTTGAAAAATTTACTGACATTAAAAGTGAAGTAAAAAAATACATTTAATAAAAATTATTTTGTAGTATATATATCAATGACTGACCTGAGCACCAAACAGGACTACTTGAATGAAATTGAAAAATGGAACCTTGATGGAGATGTCAAAAAGCCAACTATTAAATGGACTAAACCCGACATTGTTTCTTTTTATGAACAATATAAACCCAATGTTGGGATTTCCAACATAGATGATAATGTTAAAGTAGTTATCCCATTGGAAAAAATAATTGATGACGAGCCAAGCACCCCATTCAAGGCAACTGATTTGAAAGAGACTGGTATCACCGAAATAAAGGCTAAGGTCGGCGAAGAGATGGAGAATGCTACATGTACAGAAGAAGGTTGTATATTGAAGAATAACAAGCAAACCGATGTTTTTCTTCAATATGGAAAATGAAAATTGAAGATGTTGCTAAGATTGATAAACCATACCTTGAATATTTAATTCAACAACCTTATTTTAATAACAAAGATGCGGTAAAAAAATATCTCTGATGATATTTTAGAAATTAGACTTTCATTTTTTTTTGTTTTTTACTCAATCCACATCAATGGTCTTCTATAAAATTAGCGATAACATTAATACTACCACCACTACCTGCCGACACTGCCTTTTGTGTGAATGTTAAAATATCGCTAGGCGTTAATTGAATGTCATAAGTTCTGAGATTAATCTGCTGTGTTGATGCGGCATTTACATAAATCTTAAAAATTGTCGTTCCGTTGGCGATGGCCGTCGCTTTTGTGTCTGTATCTACGATTGAAGTTGTGGCATCAACATCAGCAAAACCAGCCCCTGTTAGCGTCCCATTCAATACCATTCTGACGACATTTGACTTAGTATCTTCATTTGTAATACTTACCAAGGAAGGAAAGACATTTGAATAGTTGGTTAGGCTATTATTGAATAGCGCTTTATTCCTGATACTCAAAATGGGGCTTTCAGTTATATTACCTGCTTCAGTCCCTTCCGCCGTATTCGTTATGCTGGTATTAATAGTATTTGAGCCCTCAATGAATAAACTAGCACTCAATAAACTAGCACTCGCTGTTTTAAGTGATTGTATTCCAGTCTTTGCATCATTTCTCATTACTGCGGTAAAAGGTAATGTTGTATTTCGCAGGCTTACACCATTATTAGCATTCGCATACTCAATCATATGAACTAATTGAAATAATCCTGTTATGGGATTTTCAATGTAAAACTTAATAGCACCAAACCCAAGATACTGAAATTGAATTTGAAATACATTTCCTTTGTCCCAACGTAATAAAGGCATAGCATAATTTCCATCGCAAGGGTCGTCCCAATCTTCTTGGTCAATATAATCTGCAGCACCTCCCGCACAATGCGCGATATTCATTCCTGCTTGATTTTTGTAAAAATAAAATCCATCGTTAAGGTCAGTTCCTATTCCAATAAATGAATAGTAATCTTTTGTATCATCCGTTGTCCATAGAGCAGTAAATCGGGCTAGGACACCCATTCCAGTTCTATATTTTATTCTCCTTTTACTTATCAGTCTAGCATCTGCCGTAGCATCAGCAGTTGTTTTCAATTCAGCCATATTATTCAAAAATGACACAGACGATTTTGTTTCTGTTTTTGTCCATATCCTAGTATTAATTGTATATGGAAAGATTTCTTGTAATACTGGTGTTAATTGACCTACTACTGCTTCGCCAAAAGCGGTTTTTGAATTATTTGTTTCAATATTACCATCATATCCAACGCTGACGTTTATAAATTCGCCGTCAGGATTTTGTGTGATTAAATTTCGTTGGTGGCTCATTGTTATATATGATTAAAAAAATAAATTAACTATCGAAAATTAATTGATATTTATCAACTTCACTCTCGTTGCTGACGCAACTTACGTTTGTTGATAAACATCGATGTTTGAAAAACACACGAAAGCGAAGCGAAAGTGTGAATTTACAAATATCTATGAGATTGTAATCATATTTGCCTTAACCTGTACCTCCCGCTGAGTAATGGCCACGGTGTAGTGGTTGTAGGCGGCATTCGCGGTGGTCGCAATAAACTCCCATCGTCGCTCAGTATCAAGACTTAAACCGCTGATTTCATTTTGGTCTTTGCTCCATAGCGGGCGGGTATTATCCCAAGCATCAACCCAGAACCAATTGTATTTATACACATCGTTATTCAACAAGGCCGAACCCTCAACCTTTGGCTTCAAGTACATATAGTCTTCTTCGCTCGCTGTGTCAATGTTGAATTCTTGCTGGCGGGAACCATCCAGAGTAGTGTAGAAATTGACAACCTTAGTAGCGCCACGATTATCGTTGTCATAGGCTGTGTTCTTTCTTTCTTCTGTGTTAAAAACAGAGTGATAAATCTTCTTCAAACGGCGACCATGACCTCTGTCAAATCGCATAATAATGTTTTGGCTTGTGCTTGCTTGTGTAGTATTCTTATAAACATAGGGATAATCAATATTGAAGTTCATGCCTTCGGGGCTAGCAATCTTCTGCTGGATTGATTGAATGACATCAGGGTTCGTTTCAACCGCAAGAAACAAGGCAAGATTGGTGACATCAGCAGATACAGCCATAGGCATGGTAGCATTTAGCGCGGCAAGATAAGCAGTGCTAAGACAAGTAGCGGCACCATTCGTCACCGTATAACCAGTTCTGTCAGTAGCACCCCACACAATCCGCATAGTCAAAATTTCTGGAAACATAATAGTCTTATCAAGTGCGAAAATAGTGTTAATAATCATACCCAAAGGAATTTTAACGTTAATGGCCAAAGTGGCATTCGCTCCACTTCCCACAAGATACTTCGCCTCGTTGTAATTAACATTTACGGCGGATAGTGCTCCAACTCCAGTCGTTAGAGCAGCATCATCATGACGACGAGCAGAAATCACTGGCTCACGCAATAGACCCTGAGTAGAGGCGGCAACATCGTTATTACCATCAACCGCCGCACGAAAGGCTGTTCTAGTTGCTTCAACAACACTAACGTTAATCAAGCCGTTAGCATTACACTTTTGGAGCATACACCCCCAACCACTAGCATCGCCGTGGTTAGGAAGGTCTAAGAAATCCTTCAAACTCATTTCTGGTTTCCACAGCATCTTAGTTACCATTCTAAGATGGTTAAGGTCGCACAGATAAACACCGCTACGGGTCTGAAGTTGTATCTGGCTAATTTGTGAAAGGCAGTCCATAAAAATTCTTGAATAAGTGTTGGCGCCCGCTGCTCTCATAGTATAAGTAAAACTCAAATAAGACCTAGCGAGATTAAAAGGTCGGCTAATAAGGTCAAAACTTCGTTCTTGCCCTCCAGCAGTGGTGACTTCAAAGGTTCCAGAGCCCTCACGTGGAGCGAGTTTATTCAAACGATACGAAGCACTGATGTAGTCAGTCTTGCTGAAATCCAATTCGCCTCCGTGTTGAGTTGGCATTTTGTTTTTAGGTTTTGGCGCTTGAGATTATTAACTAATTCACAAGAATACATTTATAGAAAAAATTAAATAATTCCAAAATAATTATTTATCTCTGTTTCAAAAGATTAAAAAATGATGTGAATAAATTAAAATAATTAGTCTCTCTGTAAATCAACAATGTCATAACGATACCCAAACCATTAAGATTAATCGCTTGGTCGTTTTCGTCCGTCAAGTAAAACCTATATACATTATTTGAACTGGTTGATAATTTCTTTCCATACTCAGACCCACTTCCGTCGTATATAACGGCTCCAAATGGAATATCATTCGCCGTGTATATTTCTTGTAGCACATGATTATCACCTTCCCCCACTAAGTCCGATTGAAGATACAAAGTCTTTTCTCCAGTTAGAATAATTACGTTCGGCGATTTAATAAAATCAGTGGCGAAGAAATATGTTGAATTTCTACCAAACCCCATTACTTCGTGAATACGGGTATCACTATCAAATATAAATCGCGGTTGAATTCCCTTATTCTCTGACACACTGAATGTTAATTTGCCATCCTCTGGTTTTATGTTGGTATTATTACTGGATACAACATAAGTATAATTATTTGGGCTGTCTGCGGTTAGCACCTTCGACAACTTATTTTTTAGATTGTTCATTGTGTAGTTTCCCTCAGGTATCGTAATTAAAGCCTCATACCCGTCTTCGCTAAGAGTAAAAGTATTATATGGAGAAGCCACAGAGTAATATGACTTTGGAACATAGATATGAAGAATTTTACAATGTATGGGATTGTCTAGCCCCTTCAAATTGACTTCGTGAGTGAAGTCGCTATCTGTGCCAGTTATTCTGTTTTTGCTGTTGATATAGTAAATACCCGAACTTCTTCCTCCCTTATAGTCCATGATATAGATATTTTAGAATAGCGCTTTCGTTTCACTCTCGCTTATTCTAAAACATCGTTTTTTTATTTTGGAAAAATTAAATGGGATATGATATTTGTAAAACACACGAAAATGAGTGAAACGAATGAGAGTGTGGATTTACGAATATCTTTTAGATAAATGTATCAAAATGTCCATAACCATTCTGTGCTTTTAATTTCTCCGCTTCTTCTTCTTTTAAGTCTGTGTATCCACTAGCAAACTTAAAGCGGTTGCCTTTCGCTCGCTCCATTAAAAACCTCATTGAGTGCCATCCACATGTGTCTGAGGTGTTGGATTGTTGTTTTACTTGATTAACCTTCATAAGCAGGTATGTGCTTGGGTGGCTTTTATCAATTAGTTGTTTCATTTGTTGTTGAAAGTCTTCCGTTGGATTATACAGGGCTAGCGGGTCGTATATCTCTATACTTCTATCGCCATCTAAAGAGCAGTAAACGGCCATCCAATGAGACCCCGCTTGTTTGTGATTATCTAAATTCATAATAAATCCGTATCGCTTTCTTTTTTCTGGATTTAGTTTGTAGATTTCATCACTTGCTATCGCTCCGAGATACCATCCATATTTTTTCATTATATCATCTATTTCATTAGTCATTAATCCCCGCCCCTCTCCCTGCTGATATTCATCAACTACACTTTCATTCGCTTCGCTCATTTTCATTTGTTGATGAACATCGTCTATGGGTTTTTCAATATTACTCTCCCCATCGATGTTTACAAACCGCTCGGTGGTCGCAGACGGAGAGCGGATTTGTGAATATCATCTGGTTGCTGTGGCGTCTCCGCGACGCTCGGGGGTATGGCTGTATCCGCGACGCTAGGGGGTAGCGGTTGGGGCATTCCCTCGTCAATATTCAAATCTGTTGAAACTCGTTTATCCACATTTGGTTCTATAGCCATTTTGCTAGTTAGAGTTTTTACAAAATCCTTTTTATTCATTGTGTGCCTCCAATCATTGCGGGATAAATATTTTTTAATTATTTTGATTGAAAATACCTTATCAATTAATTCATCTAAAGTTTTCGCTCCATTCCCCTTTTGTTCAGTAATACCCATAAACTCTTCATATCTAGCATAATCCGCTACTTTTCTTTTTACGTTTTCCTTTTCATTTCCAACATCAATATTAAACCTTTTAATCATGTCAATAATCCACTTTGAAGTGTCTTTGTAATTTAATTTTTTATGACCATCAGTATCTAGTCTCTTTTTTAAAGCCTGTGCTAACTCTTTTATGGTAATGGTTGGGTGATAAGTTTTTGAAAATGCAAAGATTAAAAATTGATTAATTTGTAAATTTTCAAAATGCTTACCCTTTTGTTCTGCTTTCTTTTCTTCCTTTTCAAGTTTTTCTTTATATTCTTCTGCTAACTTTTTCTGTTCTTCTAAAGACGTTGCTGTGGCTATAGCCATCTGAATATCTTGACTGGCTTTTTGTAAGTCTTTACGACTCTTTTTTATGAACTTATCTGTATATCCCGCTAATTTCAGTGTTTCAATATCTTTCTGCTTTTGCTTTTTTTCTTCCTCATATTGCTCTTTTGTTTTTAATGGTGCTTCATTTTCTAAATTATTTAATGGCGGTGCTTGTGGTGGTGCTCCTAATGGCGGTGCTTGTGGCGGTGCTCCAATTGTGGCGGTGCTTGTGGCTGTCCATATTGCGGTGGCATAATATATTGATATTGCGGTGGCGGTGGTAATGCTTGTATTCTATTTTTTCTGTCTTCTTCATATTTTACATCATCTATGAGTTTTTGCTCCCTTCTTAGTTCTCTGTCTTTTTGTTCTTGTCGTTCCTTGATATCGGATAGTTCATTGCGGTGTATCCTTGCTAACTCATCCTGCCTTTCCTTAGCATCTGCTACGTCTTTTCGTTCTAGCCTTTTCTTTTCTTCTTCCATCTCATCCCTTTTCTTCTTTTCCTTTGCTTCCTCGTCATGTATTAACTCATATTTCTTTTGTAAGTTGCTTTGTATCTGGTTTCGGTTCTCATGTTCAAGACGATTGAAATCAGATTTGATTATTTTTTCCCTTGGCTTGCGGCTAGCCCTTTGCGACTTTGGCTTATTACCAATATATTTCATAAAAAGTTTAACAATTTGTAATGTGCTTAAATCATTTGTTTTCTTACCAAAATTAAGATAATATTTTTTGCCCTTCTGGATAATATACAGCCTCCCGCTCTTATTTCTATAAACTCGTGGTGGACGGACTTTTGCCCTTGATATTTTAGATTTGCGCTTCATGCTTCGCATTATCGCTTATTCTAAAACATCTATTTTTCTTTATTAAAAAAATTAATCTGAAACGATGGTTATCAACAAACGGGAAATCTTGCGATTAGCAAGATAGGAGTGAAGTTGATAACTATCAGCGGAACTTTACAGCACCTCCTCGTTGCTTACCATATCCGAGTTTTGCAGCGGTAGCACTAACACTACCAGCGTAAGGCACCCCAACACTACTCAACGCCCCCGCAGTCCTAGAGATTACCTTATTATCGCGAAGAAATTTATTAACAGCCAAGGCGGTTTTTCCGACCTTAGCCCAGTTAATCTTTCCTCCCTTTTGACCACTCTTCTTCTTGGTTTTCTTTTTTCCTCCCTTCTGTGGCATTGATGGATTGTATCCGATGTTATATCCTGATGGTTGTGAAATTATCACTGGTGATACTGGCATATATAATACAGAAAAATAATTAATTAAAATTTTTATTTTTTTTACTTAAGACGATAAGCAAAGTTAGTCCCGCAAGCGGGACAACTGATTATCGCAAGCGATAAGCAAAGTTTTTGCGTAATTCATCATCAACACTTGAAACATAAAGAAAATTAAATCTCTCCTTTGTTGCTTCGTGATACTTTTGAAGAAAGTAATCAAAATCAAAAGATAAGTCTAAGTGTTTATACACGAGTTCCATTTTATCCTGAGACTGGCTTGGAAAGATTAACAAATAATCTAATTGCTTAATGGCTTCTGGCCGTAGGTCGTTCAGATACTGACTTGACATAATCACCTTTGATTTATAGTGCCTATTCTTTGTTAACAAATCACTTACGGACTTGTCTCTTAATCCGCTCCCTAAATCATCCAAAACAAAAACAACCTCTGGCGAAATATACTTACTTGGTCTCTCTTTCGCCTCCTTTATCTGTTTCTTTTTTTCTTCTTTTCCGAAATAAAGAAATTGTGGCTTCTCTATTTCTTCTTTGTCCTGTTTTACTTCTCCTTCGTGTTGCTCGTCATGTCTGTTCAGTTTGTCAAGTTCATAGTCTATAACATTTACACCATCCGATTTAAGAAAGGTATATATAGCCATTGGGTTGCCTCTGTTCTTAAAGTGCTTAACCATTGCTTTATAAATGTAGTCCTTGTGTATCGTTGAAGCAATAATGACAATACGGGTCTTTCTGTCTGTTGTCCGTTTCAGTATTTCAAATAGTGCTGTAGTCTTACCGCTCTTTTTTCTAGCAAGTAGAAATATATTGGCATACGGCTCATTGAATAATTTATGACCTTTTGCTTTCTTATTTCCATCACCCTCTTGTTTTACTGGCTTCACCTTAATGCTATTGATTTTTTCCATCCTATATAATTATCCCAAGAACTCTAGGCATACAACAATTCGTCCCGCTAAATTTCCTGTATCAATATTTCCGCTGTCAGTTTCAAGGACTTTAAATGTGTATTGTCCGTCAGTCCATCCGACAACACCCAAATTATAACAGAGATTTGAAATGTTTGCTGTAGTGCTGTCCGCAAATGTTCCAATAATTCCAATTCTATCCATGTAAAGAATTCTGGTTTTGGTTTCGGTCTGGTCGTTCATGTAGTGGATAAACTTAACATTCATTTTGGTTGGTGTGAATGACATTTGAATATTTTTATTAAATGTTTTGCTTCCTCCAGCAAAATCATTGCTCAGAAAAATAATTTTTTGGTATTTATATTCAGTCATTTTGTTTTGACACGTCAAAAACAAATGGTTATATTACTGATGATAAACTTTTTAATAATCAAAATATTTTCGCGGACTGCCTGCGACTTTTACTCACGGATAAGTGAAAAAAAGAATATGAGTTGTGTTTATTGTATTCAAAAAGGTATAGATACTAAATTTAAATGCGTGTATAAACCTTTTAGTGATTGGTGTGTTAGTTTTGATGAAGCCATTCCTTTGATGTGCTCAAATGATGATATGTGGTATAAAATTCATTTGTACGAGTGCTCACTTCTTACTTGAAGAAGGCGATGGAAGCACTATGCCAATTAATAAACTAATCAAACCTACATATACATTAGCCTGCTCGCAAGGTAGATTATGCTGAGCGAGTTTCGCTAGACAAATAGATATGATTGCTATTATAATCATCATTTGAAATAAGTATTTAATCATTCTGCTGTCAGTCGGTCTGTTTTTTATACAACAACAATTCCAGTTGTCTTCCAATTCGTGCTCTATCTTTTTTTCTTCAGTCTTTAGTTCTACTTCAAGAACACGAGACTTTAATTCTGGAGTTAGTTCGCCATCCATATCCATAATAGGCGGGGGTCTATGAAGTCTGGTTGTATTATTAGCCATTGGTTGGATATACAACGGCTCGTATTTCGGCTAATTGGTTGGTTAAATCTTGTAATATATTAAGTAAAGTTTTATTTTCTTTTTCTAAATTAATCACTTTTTCCGCCATATGTTGAAGTCCGCTTACCAATATCGGTATAAAATCTGTATATGTTATGCCTTCAAGGTAGCCTTCTCCATCCTCTGCTTTTATTCCACTTTCAGATACAAATTCTGGAAATACTTTTTTAACTTCGTCCGCGATAAATCCGTGGTTCTTTTGTTCTTTCTTTTCGTCTGATTTCCAATAATACGAACAACAATTTATTTTCATTAGTTTCTCACAACAATCCCCGCAGTCTAATGTTTTAATATCTGATTTTAGCCTCCTGTCCGATGAGTTTGTCCAAGCACCATTGAGAGGAATATAATTATAACTTCCAGAAGGCTCGCTTGAAGAGTTTGAAGTAGTCCAAGCATGAACCAAACCAGTTGATGCACAAACTACTCCATAATTCGTATATCCACCCGATTTCAAAAATATTTGTGGGTCGTAAGTAGCAGCGGGTCTTTTTCTTAATGTTAAAGAACCGCTGGATGCTGTTGGGATGACTACCTCTCCCGACGTATTAATTTCCATTGCGACATGAAACGATACATTATTTCCCACCGTTGCTCCTGATTTGTAATAGAAAATAAGATTAGTGCTTTTTTGTATTAAAAAGTTAGATGTCGCAGAAGATGATTCCATGCCCCTCCCGACACATAAGCATCAAAACCTAACGTAATATCAGTATGAGCATAATTCCACATTTGAAAAACGGGGTGAGTGTCCGTAGATACAATCGCCTGTATATGCGGTCCCGAGGGGTCGCTAGCCGCCCCATATAATTCTAATCCGCCAGTTGCCCCCACTCCTTTTGTTGTTTGTCCTATGATTATTGGTTTGCCTGATGCTGTTGTTATTTTGTCGCTCGTTGCCAATGTCGTTGTTGATATCCTCGCACTTGCTGTAATTAATCCTTTTGTCCATAAAGTCCCATTGAGTCCATTCAACGACATTAACAATTGTTCTGAGCCATTCTCCCATATAAAACCAGTATCTGAACCAGCATTACATCTAAATCTCATAGCCAATTGAATGAAATCATTTCCTGCAACTGCTGAACCACCTGCTAAACTTCTAGTATTCGTAGCTCCTTGATTAGTTGCCATATAAATCCCCCACGCCGTAGTATCTGTATCATATAAAAATATACCTTGTCCGCTCCCTCCATCCACTTTATTTTGGATGGATAACTTGCAACCTCCATCGGCTGTTAATAATCCGCTTGCCGTTAATGTAGTTCCTGTTATTGTTCCGCCATTTGTTATGTTGTTTGAGTTCATATCTAAGGCACCATAAAACCGCATACCGCCAGCATTGTTAAAACGGACAATGTCAGACGAAGCACTTTTATTATCCAAAAGTTTTGAAATATAAAGTCCCGCCCCTTTTACATCAGATGCTACATTCGTAAATACATAACCTCTTTGGTTTGCGGTTCCACTTGTAGCAGTATTTAGAGAAAATAAGAAATACTGATAATCTCCTGATGTCTGTGAAAAGAATATATCTCCTCCGTTTTGGTTTAATATCCTAGCCCCATTATATGTTATATTTCCACCATTAATGATATCCACATTATTAAAATCGGCTTGGCTTAACAAATTCAGTGCTCTTACATCATTTCTTGTTCCATTAAATATCTTAATTCCTGTTATGGTTTGGTCTCCTGTTAGTTTTACATTTTGCCCGTCCAATGTGTCCGCATACCCTTTTGTCGCTCCGTCCGTCGCTAATGTCGGAGTTCCAAGGTTGGCTATTTTGCTACTATTACAATCTAGCCCCGAAGCATTTACCTACTAAAAATATATTAATCTTAGTATAGAATGCCGTCCCCCGAAGCAAGTCGTAAGAATTGGGGTAAGGCTGTGGAAAGTATTAAGAGTAAAAAGCAACATAAGGTTGAAATAGCGAAAGAGAAATTAGCAAAATGTAGAAATGCTTATGTAGGTGATGATGAAGAGATGGAGGAAAAGATAAACCGCATGGCTGAAATGGGTGTTGCTAGTGATATCATTAATGGAAAAGACCAAGATGATACACCAGAAGAAAGCAGTGAGAGCGATGAAGAATGTGATTTTACCGACATTATCGCTGAAAAGATGGCTAAGATGAAAATTAAAAGAGCGAAGGTAGAAACTAAGAGAACAAAGAAAAAGACTATTAAGAAAACCGAGCCTGAGCCTGAGCCTGATGAGAACGAAAGCGAAAGTGAAGAAAGTGAAGAAGAACCTGTAAAGAAAAGTAAGGGTAAAAAATCAAGCAGTGTAAGTGTAAAAGTATATAATCAATCTTCTGGTGGTGCTAAGAAAGAAAAAAATAATGAAATAGATAGAGTGTTTTAAAATTTTAAATTCACCAAAGGAAATGATATGAGTAAAAATTACTATACTCTGGATTATTATAAGTTAATTCTCCTTTTGAATTTCGTATTGATTTTGATCTTGCTCTATAATTTTTTCTTCTTACTTTATCTAAATGGTCTAATTGTGAATATAGTCCTATGCGGTCTTTATAATGCTGATATTTTAAGTGTCCGAAATGAATTGTCTTACCTTTTGGAGTAATAACTTTATATTTTTTGTTTTTAACATTGGACTTTGAAAATCTCATTGATATATAATATGGACAATAAACATACTCAGCAAGAACAACAACAAGAACGAAAAGAAAAACTTGAAGAGGCACTTGAAATACACGACCAATCAAAGCCTTCTAAAATATGGAACACAATCATTGCTCCAGAAGCAAAACCATTAAGTCAAGTATTTATTGATTTAATGGATATGTCGAAAGTATCAATGAAATCTGGAAATGCTCATAACAATTTTGGGTTAGTTGCTATTGATGTTTATAGTCGTCGTGGATGGATTGAACCAATAAAACAAAAAACAACTGGCTATGTCTTAGAAAAATTAAAGAAAATTTTTACAAAAGAATTACCTGAAAGAATTACATCAGATAGCGGTGGTGAGTTTAAAGGACAAGTGGGTGAGTATTTTAGACAAACTAATATTGAACATAGGGCAGTCCAAGTAGGAGACCACAGAACAATGGGGATAATTGATAGATTTATCAGAACAATACGAAATGAATTAAAGTTATTATGGGAGGTTAATGATAATTTTTCTTGGGTGCCTTACATTCATG
>WBZZ01005992.1:0-5000 GCA_019918135.1 Paulinella micropora | reverse complement strand
TGACAAGTGAGTCGCTGGGATGAGGGGCTCGTTTGTTGTCCATATCTCCTTCTTTTTGATCCTCTTCATCGATTGAACTACCCGACTCATCCCCCGACTCTGGCGGTCTGTTGGAAAACAGTACAGTAAGGAATACTGACAGCCAACGCCGATGCATGTATGGAAGTACAGAAATCTACTATACTTCCAGCATCGTCCTTGGCCGACAACAAAACAGAAGCAAATTGCACAAAATAGCTGAAACCAGGTAGGGATAGGTACACATAGTCATCGTTATCAGGGTCGCTGGGTATCAAGCCGTCCTCACTGCAAACACGCAGAGAAACCATTCGACATCACAAGAAAAATTCGAGGTTCAAGAAAAACAAGTCTACCCAGCATTTATTGCATTTTTGGCATCTCCGTCGATTTCCTGGCCTTGCCCAAGTATGCCGTTATCGGCAGAGCCACTCCCTTCAATTCTGTATTTGATAATCTCCGAAGCAATCATCATGGAATCGTCTTCATCCTCCGCATCCCACTTCATCCAAAACTTGTCTTTTGTACGACCATACTGTCGAGAAACAGTACCCTCAATCTCCCTCGTCTTCCAGTCATCAGGCCATTTTTGTTTGGCATAAGCCTCACCAAATTCCCTGACCGGAAGACGCACACGGACTGTGAGAAGCTCTTGGTGCGCAGACATGATGTTGAAAAAAAAAAAAAAGGTCCCCGCCACGTAAAAAAAGGCAAGAAAATTCGTGAAAAAAAGTGGTTGGTGCCTGGTTTCAGTTTCATATTTAAGTCACTTCTAGAAAAGCTATGACATTCTGGTTTTCACAGATAGCTTCCCCAACACGTAAATATTAAATTTGCAGCGTAGTACAACTTGTTTCGATTGGTATTTATGTTTTTATTCAACTCAAAAATTCAAACCACTTTTGGGGATTGAAGCCACTTTTGGGGATTGAAACCGGTTAAGGGTTAATTAATCATAGTATTGATTAACACTGATCATAAGACGGTTGATTAATATTGCCTGGCTTTATATTGGCTGATTAATACAGATTTTTTTTTTTGCATAATCTTAATTAATATTGAATAATTTAATAATCATACGGTAAAAATGACATCAGTGTCGCATTTACAGACATACATACATACATACATATACATGCATGCATGCATACATACATAGATGCATACATACATACATACATACCTGGATATCTACATACCTACATACCTACATAACTACCTACATACATACATATATACATACATGCATGCATACATACATACATACATACATATATCATACATACATACATACATACATACATATACATATATGTATCATTTATGTTGGATAGACAGGTCTATGTTGTATATTATAAAACAAGCATTAGAAACATAAAAAAACAACATAGGACACAACAAAAACAGACATTCAAATATATCAAAAACATACCTTTGTTTTACAAAAAACGACAAACTGAGCACAATAAGAGAGATTTAGACAAAATAACGACAAAAACACCATTTTATTCCATAAAATTGTATATATTACTTTGTACATATGGTTTTTGTCGTTATTTTGTCTAAATCTCTCTTATTGTGCTCAGTTTGTCGTTTTTTGTAAAACAAAGGTATGTTTTTGATATATTTGAATGTCTGTTTTTGCTGTGTCCTATGTTGTTTTTTTATGTTTCTAATGCTTGTTTTATAATATACAACATAGACCTGTCTATCCAACATAAATGATCACACCCCAAAGGGGGGGGGGGGGATAACACAATCAGGAACCCTAGTCATTTAATTAAAAATGATTTTAGTAAAGGGGGACAAGCCACTTAAAGCTACCTCCGTTAGTCACCATCTTTTTCGTAAAAGCAGTGAGAGAGGGGAAAACAAGAATTTCCTCTCCCTCATCCCCAACCTTGAATGATGCTAGAAAGTAAGTTATCTTTTTTGGGCTCCTCATGGTTGTTTCCATGGGAACCCAAGCAAAAAGATAATTCTCATCTCTATCCCTCGCCCTGCCACGTGGAGCATAATATTTGACGTCATTGTTGAAGGCCTCAAAACCATCAACCAAACCGACGCCGACAAACCCAGCAGACACGCGGATAAATTTCGCGTCTTTATGTTCAATGGGTGCTTTCTTTTCAACAGCAGTCCAAGTCTTCCAAAAACCTACAACCACATTCATTATCGTAAAAAAAGAAACAATAGAGTTAGGACTTACCACCCCCCGCGAGGTTGATTGCGCCAACTCCCTCTGCTATTTCATTCGGCTCTCCCATTGTCTATTACACACACCAAAAAGCATGTGTAATAGAAATTTCTTTGAATTAGGGTGGGGTGTTAAACCCCTTGGTTTTTAAAAAAACCAATTGACACAAAGTCTTTTTATTCCGAGTTGCTATCCGCACTCTCGGTTCTGTAGACTCTATGCATGTTTCTATTGTGTTCGCGTTTAATACTACTATTAATGCGATCATTTACGTATTCGTTAATACCATCACTTGAGTATTTGTTAAACGAAACATTAAACGATAAATGTTCTTTTTCAATACCAGCGAGAATTTTATTCATGACAATAGCAGTAAGTTGGCCACGATTATCATTTTTCCACTTATAGAAATTATCACGTTCTTTGTTTATTTTTTTTCCAATTTCTTTTTTTTCAAGCGAATAAGTCGGTCTTTCTCTACTTCATTACTTTCATTACTTAATCGTTGCAACATCTCATTAATAGCCTCTAGTTTTACTACGTCAGGCTGTTTCTTTTCAACGAGACGAGAAATTTCTTTATCTGCTTTAGAAATTCGTTCTTCACATACTATTTTATCTTTTTTGAGTCTATCTATTCCTCTCTTCATTGTTTCAAATATTTCAATCCAGTCATTTTTGGTTTTAAGGCTATCCGAAATTGTATCTTCAGCCATACTTGTTTCGCCAAAAACACCTTACTGCGAAATAATTGGTTGCGCCAAAACTTCGCTTTTTTGGCGCACTGGCGCACTGGCGCACTGGCGCAAAGACATATTCACGGAAATAGAATTTCTAGAATTTTCTCTAAAGTCGGATGTGTATTTTTTATTGGTAAAGTCAATTTCAAAGAACTTGACTTATGATGAAAAATTCTGGGATGAAGTTCATATAGATGAATGGGGAGGGTGCTCACACTCGGTTTTCCGTGTCGTGGGTTCAATTCCCATTCGTTAGTTATGACATTCATCGCCGTTTTTTATATTTTTTTCATTTTTTTTTGGTGAATATAAGAGCAGGGTGAGTGAAAATACCTTCTCCTGTTGCTGTCCGACCTTAAGGTCGGCCGTGTCCGACCTTGTTTTTTAAAGGTTGGACACTTTTTCCTCATTAAATTTCAATATTTATTATATAATTCTTCTTCGTATTACACATTTTTTTATTGTCCAACCTGTCCGACCTTTTATTAAAAAAAAAAGTAAATTTTTCTTCCTGTCCCTTTTTGTCTAATAGACTTTATAAAGTTTCTAAAAAAAAAGGTCGGACTTGGACACCTCGGACACGATACTAAAACGAATTTCTCTCACTCGGTTGCTTAATAGCACTCTCAAGTGTCCAAGTGGAAACAGAGACGATTTAAGCGTGTTTCAAGCGCGGGTGGATTTTCTATTTTTGACTTAGAAAAAAATAGACTTGTCTTATATACACTAACCAATGTGGGACGAAGATGACAAGAAGTTTGTTAGGCAGTTAGGAGTTGCTACTACTGAAAATAAAATTTATGAAGTCGTGTCCAACTTCTACGATAGTGAGTCAAAACCAAATATAGCTTTTCATACTGCTATTATATCTTTATTTAGCACACCAACTAGTGATGAAGAGGCACTTGAAGCATTAAAAGTAATATACCCCAAATATGCTATCGTGTATCCAAATTTGAATAGTAGAAGGCAAAGACTTTCTGAAGTGAGAAAGAAAGCGATAGAGCCTTACCAAAGTGAAAAAGTATATGAAATGAGCAAACTAGATAAGTATTTTAATCTGAATGAAGACGAGCGGATTGATATCGTTGAGGGGTATAAGAAAGATGTCAAAGCCAAAAATGAACAAAAAATACAAATTGATGTCCGCGATGTAATGGCCAAAATGAATGAAATGATATTAAGTAATGACCCATATCTTAAACTACTTGCTTTGATGATAGCAATTGGAGCAAGGCCTGTAGAAATATTTGACAAAAACACGTATGAATTGATACCAGATAAACCTTCTTGGTTGCGAGTGAATAACCTAGCGAAAAAGAGAGAAGGACAAAAAAGAATTGGACTGAGAGGCCTGTTGTCCTTTTTACTCCCCAGTTTGTAACAGAACAAGTAAATTCAATACGAAATCATTTCAAAAAGAAAAAAGCAGTCATTATCAACAGCGAAGGGGTGCTTGATAAGCAAAAGAACAATGAACTAAACAAAAGGATTATTAAAATCTTCCCTTGGCTATCGGACTACACGCAGAAAAGCAGTATGTTGCGGAAACTATATGCTAGTTTGTCGTATAGTAATTTCGCCAATCCGAAATTAGAGAATTTTAATACGTGGGTAAGCAATGTGTTGGGGCACGGCGATATGCTCACCAGTTTTAGTTATAGTTGGGTTAATGTGGCCGACCCTGAAGAAATTAAGGCAGAAGGGATTAAAACAGAATTAGAGGAGTTAAGACGCAAAATAGATTTATGTTTAAATTTAAATAATACTAATGAAATTGAAAGTGAGAACAACGCGGAAGAATGTAGTTATATACCATTAGGTAAAAGCGCTAGTAGAGAGGATAAGTATAAATTGCTTGAGCAGATTTACAATGATAACCCGAATATTACAAATACTAAACTGCGAAAATTAAGCGGGATTGGAGCCATTATTGTCAATACGTTTATTAAAGAGAAGAGGGGCGAAGCGACGAAGAGCGAAGCAAAAAAAGAAGAGGAAACAAAAGCACCATTAAGACGAAGCACAAGAAATAAAAAGAAGGCT
>WBZZ01005991.1:45000-47666 GCA_019918135.1 Paulinella micropora | reverse complement strand
AGAAGAGAGAGAGAGAGTGAGAGAGAGAGAGAGAGAGAGGAGGAGGAGGAGGAGGAGGAGGAGGAGGAGGAGGAGGACGTGTAACTCATCAGCCCCGTCCACACAGGAACTACACAAAGGCACACACGTAGGTAATCATCAAAGTTGTAAATCATCTCTCTCTCTCTCTCTCTCTCTCTCTCTCTCTCTCTCTCTCTATCAGTCCATCCACAAGCAAACACACAAAAGCACACACATAGGTGAGAATTGCCTGGGTAGCTATCTTGGTAAACACTAAGATAGACAGATAGATAGATAGATAGATAGATAGATAGATAGATAGATAGACGGATAGTTGCAGGGATTTCCGGGTAGTTATACGCATTTATCTATCTATCTATCTATCTATCTATCTATCTATCTATCTATCTATCTATCTATCTATCTATCTATCTATCTATCTGTCTGTCTGTCTGTCTGTCTGTCTGTCTGTCTATCTATCTATCTATCTATCTATCTATCTATCTATCTATCTATCTATCTATCTACCATCTTCTATCTATCTATCTATCTATCTATCTATCTACCTATCTATCTGTCTATCTATCTATCTATCTATCTATCTATCTATCTATCTATCTATCTATCTATCTACCCATCCATCCATCTATCCATCTATCCATCTATCTGTCTATCTATCTATCTATCTATCTATCTATCTAGGTAAAACTATATCGTTTTTCCAGGAAATAATCCACATTAAGTGTTTACCGGGGTAAAAATTACCTAGATAAATACATATGTCTGCTATTCGTGTGAAACCCTCCCCGATTCGTTCCTAGCGATTAAACTACAACATGGCCATCGACTTTTGAACACGCTTCGTGCTCGGCCAGTTCTCATGAGAAGTTCCTAGTTCTTAACTACAATGAGCAATGATTTCAAGTGCTTCGATCTCAGCCTATGCTGGTTGCTGTCGCTTGTGCAGTGGCTCGTTTGAAAGCTCTCGTCAGGAGCTTACTAGTGAGCTAAGTTACAGACTCTGGACACCAGTATTGACTGAGAACGAAGCGCTTAAAGTCATTGCTCATTGCACTTAGTAACTAGGAACTTCTCATTGTCCTCTTGAAGTGGGACCAGGCGGTATACGTACTTCTCAAGGACCTTGTCCACGGGTTCCAGGAAGCTCTTGACTCTGACTACCATGTCCAGTAATGTCTCCTTGATCTCGTCTATCTTGCCACTCAGTCCGCGCGATGCCATGATGCGTTTCAGCTTGCCGGCATCTTTTGGTTTACGCTTTGCCATAGGTGCTTGTGTCCGAAGCCAGCGTCTTTGGCTCGTTAGAAAGAACTTCTCAAGACCTGTCTAATGACCTTCCGAGCATATGCATATATGCCTGTATGTATGTATATATGACCTTGCCTCGGGTTTTCCAGGGTAAAGATGGATGCCAGGCCATCCTCCACGAACGGACGCGTGCCGAGCGCTAAAATCACACACCATCATAAAGGCTGAGTTTTTCACTACAATTACCAGGGACCTCAGACGCTTCGTTCTCGGCCGATTGTAGTCGCCGATATTGTTTGTGAAGGGGCTGAATCGAAAACCTCTCTCATCAAGGCCTTTCTAATGAGCTATTATGTTTGTAGCTGAGAGTCGAAGCCTCGCTCGTGACTGATTCGTGTGTGTGTGTGTGGAGAAGCAGAGTGCAGGAGGGCCGCGATTGGAGCCAAGCCAAGACAAGCCAAGCCAAGACAAAAAACAAGACAAGACAAGACAAAACAAGACAAGACAAGACAAGACAAGACAAGACAAGACCAGGGCTCGGACGCTCATTTGGCGAGTCATCCTCTGTGTGGCTTGTTGCATCGCCCCGCGCGGCCGCCAACGCTAGCAGCCAAGCAGCCAACGGGCCCATCTGCCTTCACAAATAAGAAATAGTAATCAGCCATCCTCATCTGCCCTCTCCAAAGATGATAATCAACATGAATGATATATCCCCATATCTATAATGATGATGATGATGATGATAATGGTAATAATAATAATAATAATAATAATAATAATAATAATAATAATAATAATAATAATAATAATAATAATAATAATAATAGTGTTTCTCTGTCAATGGCTGATGCAAATCTGCACATGCGCCTCCATCGTCTCACCCGTGAGGGGAGTACGAAGAATTGACGATAGGCTCTAATGACACCCCCGCACGGGCAGTTCCAACACTTCCAGACGGACCGGTATGTTCAATGAAAATACTGGTGGCACCGACGGGAATCGAACTGGCGACAGGGCCCAGATGGTAAAACTTGACCACTGGGCTATCACGGTGTCCAAAATAATAATAATAATAATAATAATAGTAATAATAGTAATAATAATAATAATACTATATCTGAGGCGTACTGATGCAGCTAATGGCATATCCTCAACGGACATAAGCCTCCAATACCCTTGTTCGAGGTCCTCCACCCCCCCGTGTCAGTCTCTCGCCTGATGATCGGGGCCACCGATGGAGCTCCTGAGGGCAAGACTGCACTAAGCCGAGGTTATTCCGCAGTCCCAGCGGCGTCACAGTTTAACGTCTTGAGGCCATTGGGCTGGAACTCTGTTTAGCAAGTGTGACTAGGTTTTTTCATCGGGATTTCCCTCAAATATGTCACAATCAACACTCC
>WBZZ01005991.1:32500-35000 GCA_019918135.1 Paulinella micropora | reverse complement strand
TGTATGTATGTATGTATGTATTTATGTATGTACGTATGTATGTGTGTATGTGGGTGTGTATGTATGTATGTATGTATATTTGTATGTATGTATGTATGTACGTACTTATGTATGTATGTATGTATGTATGTGTATATGTATGTATGTATGTATGTATGTATGTATGTTATGTAGGAATGTATGCATATATGTATGCGCAATTTGCTGCACTTGATTTTGTTTTTCTGTCGTTTGGAGTCATACAAACAGATATACATACATACATACATACATACATACATAACATACATACATACATACATACATACATACATAAGTACATACATACATACATACATAAGTACATACATACATACATACATACATACATACATACACACATACAAAGACATACAGACTTGGGTACGAAATAGCTCTGGATGTATTTCTTGTTCGCAGACCAAAAAAAAAGGCAATAATGCATCATATGTCACTGTGATTTTGTGGAAAATCGGAAATCATATTTTTCAGGCCGCGCGTAGTGTAATGCCATACATACCATGTAGGGAAAAATTGCTTCATTTGAACTGTTGTTTAATCGTGTGGAGTAATACATATATACATACATACATACATACATACATGCATACACACGTACATACATATATATATATACATGTAGCGACATATTGTCCCGCTTGAACTGTTGTTTTATCATTTGGAGTACATACATACATACATACACTTAGGGACATATTGCCCCTCTTGACCTGATGTTCTGTCATTTGGAGTACATACATACATACATACATACATACATACATACATACATACACGTAGGAACATATTGCCCCTCTTGACCTGATGTTTTGTCGTTTGGAGTACATACATACATACATACATACATACATACATACATACACGTAGGAACATATTGCCCCTGTTGACCTGATGTTTTGTCGTTTGGAGTCTGCCACCTGCAATGCGTTGCCACCAGGTTTCTATCTATCTATCTATCTATCTATCTATCTATCTATCTATTTATCTATCATATATCTATCTATCTATCTATCTATCTATCTATCTATCTATCTATCTATCTATCTATCTTCATTAGTCGATATCTCATCACTCCACCTGGAGATCCCACCAAGGCTACTTGAGGTGTCACTGACCCTCCCTTGGGCTTGGGTTTTGAAATGGGTGCCATCTGTCGACAGACAGAGAATTAGGGTATGGTGTGGGAGTGCTGGGCCCGTGGTGGGGTGCCCTATGTGTGCCTAGCCATACGCCTAAAAGTCACATGCCGAAATAGCATCGAGAAGCACGATCCTGTTCCCTCAGGATGCCCTTTCTCGATTGTTGAGCCCGGAATAAAACCCACAGTGCTCTGTCGGTCTTTGCTAGACTGTCACCACAGTCTCGAAACTCCATCTGCTTACTGAGTCCTCTGTAATGGAGGTGGGAGCTCGTTCTGCAAGGGGCGCTTATGGAACGAGCCCTCCCCGCCCGGTACTGGGGAGGTTTGAGCTCTCGATGAGACATGCTGTCGAGAGAGCTCTTCTGGTATCGCCTGTATTAGTCCCTTCTGTGCAAACATCACGGCTTAGCTGGGCATCGGGTTAATACTCTGCCCGCAGACTTCCTTGATTGACGAAATCAGAAGCTCCTTTTTTCTGACATTAGTCGATATCTCATCTATCTATCTATCTATCTATCTATCTATCTATTTATCTATCTATCTATCTATATATCTATCTATCTATCTATCTATATATCTATCTATCTATCTATCTATCTTCCTACCTATCTACCTATTATCTATCTATCTATCTATCTATCTATCTATCTATCTATCTATCTATCTATCTATCTATCTGGTACTAGGGAGGTTTGAGTTCTCGATGAGACATGCTGTCGAGAGAGCTCTTCTGGTATCGTCTGTATTAGTCCCTTCCGTGCAAACATCACGGCTTAGCTGGGCATCGGGTTAATACTTTGCCCACAGACTTCCTTGGTTGACGAAATCAGAAGCTCCTTTTTTCTGACATTAGTCGATATTTCATCTATCTATCTATATATCTATATATCTATATATCTATATATCTATACATCTATCTTCCACCGATGCCTACGTCCTCGGATATGAGGGCTGTTAGACCAAATCATATGTTTCTACTTCTGCAGGTCTGACGCATTCGAAGCTGACGTTGGACACTTGGAAATGTATTCCTGACGTGTACTACGAGCTTAACGACGATGGCACGACGCTGAATGACTGTGATTGCAACTGCGGCGATCTGGACCCTGATTGCCTGCTCTTGTACAATAACATCTACTGCGCAGATCGTTTGGATGAAAATCAAGTCCCTATTCCCTTCTTTTGGGAGAGCGGCATTATCTGTGTGGTTAACCCAGCTATTTCGGGAACGCATGAGGCTTTTTGCCAACAAACAAGGTGGGGATTGTTCTTGGTTTGCTTGCTTGCTTGCTTGCTTGTTTGGTTGATTGGTTGGTAGGT
>WBZZ01005991.1:25000-27500 GCA_019918135.1 Paulinella micropora | reverse complement strand
AGCCGGCTTTTGTTAAAGCTTGGCATTTTGGCATTCAGGACAAATGCCTAACGCAGGTATTTTTAAATGTAAAACAATCGAAAAAAATTTGTTTTTAGTTTTTTTTTTAAAAAGAAAGTATACCGAATTCCAAGCAACAAAAAAAAAAAAAAAAAAAAAAAAAAAAAAAAAAAAAAAAACCTATTTTAACCTTGCCTTTTTTGTCTTTGTTTTTTTGGATTGCTGGAAGCAGGAGGCAATGGGGGCTCATACTTGCAGGATGTCAAGCCCCAGTATCCTTGTTGATGTTTACATGGTTTTTTTTCGGGAATTCATGCAAGTATTCGCGTTAGGGGCATGCCGTGAAACTCCCGAAATTCCTCTTGTTTCGGCAGTATTGCCGGCAACTCCCCCCGCAATATGGGTACCCTGTCGAACGGGAAAGGGGGGGGTGGGGGGGGGGGGCTCCCTCCGAAAACCCCTGCCCCGCAATATGTGTACCCCGAGCAAATCAGCCGGCTTTTGGTACATTTGGGTATTTTGGCATTCAGGAAAAACGCCTAACGCAATAATTTTTGAATTTTGAAAAAATCTTTTTTGAGTTGTAGACCGAATTCCCAGGGGGGGGGGGGAAAGAAAGAAAAAGATTTTTTTTTTGGGGGGGGGGGTGTTTTTCTCTTCTTTTTTCCCCCTTTTTTTTTGTGTGTTTTTGTTTTTCTATGGCGAGGGGCCTCCCCCGGGAACATCAGACCCGCAATATGTGTACCCCAAGCAAATTAGCCGGCTTTTGCTACATTTGGCGTTTTGACGTTCAGGACAAACGCTTAACGCAAAGTGCGTGCTTGGTAAGCGTAAACTGGGTCCCAACAGAAGCTTCAGAATCTCTCTCTCTCTCTCTCTCTCTCTCTCTCTCTCTCTCTCTCTCTCGCTCGCTCGCTCTCTCTTTATATCATATATATATACATACATATAAATATACATATATATATATATATGTGTGTGTGTGTGTGTATATGTATTTATCAATCTATCTATCTGTCGGTCTATATATAGCTGTATATCCATCCATCAAATCATCAATCTATTTATCCGTCTACCTATCTATACATTCATCTGTCCATTTATCTATCCGTCTATCTTGCTATCAATCTATCAATCTATCTATCGATACATCTATCCATCTATCCATGTCTACTTACATGATATGCACATACAGGAGGGTATGGTAGATAAGCGTAAACTGGGTCGCAACAGCACTGGCATGGGAGAGAGAAATTACGCACGTTTAGGTAAACATGCATATATACTTGATTGATAAGAAACTATGTAAGTAGGTAGATAGAAAGGTAGGTAGGTAGCTAGGTAGGTAGGTATGTAATGTATACATGTATGTATGTATGTATATATGTATGTATGTATGTATATATGTATGTATGTATGCATTTATGCATGCTTGTGCGCATGTATGTATGCATAGACACGGTATGCATCCGAATTTGTTCGGAGAATGATTGGAGCTGGGTCCCACAAGGTTCCTGTTCGTCATTCAAACCTTCCAGCATTCTCATTCTCAAGCCAGAGTACACGCAGCCGATTACTTGCGAGGCTTGGGAAGCCCTGCCGCCCCTCGTGGAGATCATGTGTCGACATGAGCATTTAAAAGCCGTAGCCGTGGTCATCGCCGTGATCGCGGTGGCCATGGCCTGCTTGTTGGTGATGGTCATTCGGTTGCGCCGACACGCCGTCTTCCATGGTAAGATAATTATACATAGCATGACATGGCATGACATGGCATGACATGGCATGACATGACATGGCATGGCATGGCATGGGACGACGGCATGGCATGACATGACACAATATGGTATGATATGGCATGACATGACATGGTATGATATGGCATGACATGACATGACATGGCATGACATGGCATGACATGGCATGACATGGCATGACATGACATGGCATGGCATAACATGACATGACATGACATGACATGACATGACATGGCATGACATGACATGACGTGAATTCATGACATCGCATCACATGTCGTGGCATGACATAGCACTTCTTATGTTATACTACATGTGTGCAGTCGTGCGCAAGTTCTACTACTGGGTCTGCGCTGCTGGTCTGATCCTTGCGCTAATTTCCACCGTGCTGGTCATACCTGTTAACGAGGTGGTCTGCCTTGTCCGGTTAAGACTGGTCTCGGTGGCACTGGTGAGCCTGTTGGCGCCGGCCCCGGTGCAAGCGCGGCGGCTGCTATTTCCTAAACAGAAAAAACGCGTCCCCTTTTCATTTGCTGTGATTGGTATCGTTGCTGTACAGCTGGTACTGGTGCTGGCTACGTTGAAGGGCGATATGGAGCAGACCATGGTGCTGACTGCACAATCACCTCCTTGGGAACAATACTGTGTTAGTCAGGGCGGGCCGAAACGCGGGCTGGTGCTGGGAAGTTTGATCTACATGGCATTCTTGCTCATCCTGACTGCGGCCACATTGCTGAGGTTGAGGC
>WBZZ01005991.1:17500-20000 GCA_019918135.1 Paulinella micropora | reverse complement strand
CTAGGCAATGCAACCGGCCAGGACACTACACCACTCAGCGTCATGAGCGCGCTCTCCAAAAATCCAAGTCCTAAGGCAGCTGCAAATCCGCGGCTGCTGTCACTGGTCCGAGAAACCACCCCGTCAGCCGCCAATCGCCACCTGCCAGCCATTGCATCAGGTGATATTACCACCACGCCGTCAGCCGCCAATCGCCACCTGCCAGCCATTGCATCAGGTGATATTAAATCCACGCCGTCAGCCGCCTTTCGCCACCTGCCAGCCATTGCATCAGGTGATATTAAAACCACGCCGTCAGCCGCCTTTCGCCACCTACCAGCCGTTACATCAGGTGATATTAAAACCACGCCGTCAGCCGCCAATCGCCACCTGCCAGCCGTTACATCAGGTGATATTAAAACCACGCCTTCAGCCGCCACTCGCCACCTGCCAGCCGTTACATCAGGTGATATTAAAACCACGCCGTCAGCCGCCTTTCGCCACCTGCCAGCTGTTACATCAGGTGATATTAAAACCACGCCTTCAGCCGCCACTCGCCACCTGCCAGCCGTTACATCAGGCGATATTAAAACCACGCCGTCAGCCGCCACTGGCCACCTTCCACCCGTTCCAATAGTGGGCCCTACCCGGCGGGCCTCGGCTGATCAGCTACGTGAGGAGGTATGTATGTATGTATGTATGTATGTATGTATGTATTTATTGTATGTATTGATGTATGTAGGTAGGTAGGAAGGTAGGTAGGTAGGTAGATAGGTAGGTATGTATGTATGTATGTATGTATGTATGTATGTATGTATGTATGTATGTATGCATGTATGTATGCATGTATGCATGTATGTATGTATGTATGTATGTATGTACGTAGGTAGGTAGGTAGGTAGGTATGTATGTATGTAGGTAGGTATGTATGTATGTATGTATGTAGATGCGTCAAAATTTTTCTTTCATTCAGGCTCGCGACGCAGTAAGCAAAAAGGTATCGACATACATACATACATACTTGCATACTTGCATACATACATACATACATACATACACACTGCACAGGTCTCGTTGGATCTGCCTGAGGTTGTACAGAAGAGAAACAGCAGCAACATCCACAACCCCGTATCCGCTGCATCTTCGTCCGGACTTCACTCTCCTCCCTCC
The DNA here is from genome assembly GCA_019918135.1 of Paulinella micropora. NCBI lineage: Eukaryota > Cercozoa > Imbricatea > Euglyphida > Paulinellidae > Paulinella > Paulinella micropora. The sequence continues at coordinate 18,851 of WBZZ01005991.1, read as the reverse complement.
GCCGTTTCGCCCTCCCCCCTACGCCAGCTGGAGCAAGGTCCTGAAAGCCCGGCTAAGCAACGTCAAGGTATTAGCTGGTTGGATAGCAAGGGAGCTGTGGGGAATTTCGAACCCATTCCACAAGGGGAAGAAAAATCCTTGTCACGAAGACGATTCAGCATGTCAGAAAAACACGACACTTCTATAATGCTACTCAAGTTGGTGAATGGACGCGAAGAGGGAACTGAGGAGGATGACAGATACGCCAGGAATGATCTTGCTGAGGTAGTAGCCTCGTCAGCTTGGACTCCATCCAGTACCAGAAACTACGTCTCTTGTCCCGCTCGCACTTATGGCGGAGGTCGCCGATCGAATGCTTCCGGGGGAACTGAAGGGATAATGAATAAAATTGTGATGAAGAATAAGTCTTTCGGAGAGTTCTTGCATGAAGCTGTCATCTCTCATAAGATCGGTTCAAAGCCGGGCGTTGTTCCCTTCCGCGGCGCGAACCTATCTCTCAAGCATACCGCGTTGATTTATGAGTACATGCCCAGAAACTCCCTGGAAAAGTTCCGACGCACAAAGAGCTTCGATTTTAAAGAACTGGGACAGCTTCTGATGCAGGCGGCCAGAGGTCTGTGGGCTATGCACAATGCTCGCGTCATCCACCGCGATGTGGCTGCCCGTAACTTTCTAGTGGATTCTCAAGGACATGTCTTCATTTGTGACTTCGGGCTGTCGAAAGAGCTTCCGGAGGGTAAGGAGATAGGACATGCAGGTGGCGGTCCGTGGAAATCGATGGCCCCTGAAGCGATGGCTCCACAAAACATGTTCTCCACCAAAACAGACGTGTACATGTTTGGGGTACATAAATACACACATGCACGCGTACATACATAAATGCATACATACATACATACATAAATACATACGCACATACATACACATGTATACGCAAGACATACATACATACATACATACATACATACATGCATACATACATGCATGCATACATGCATACATGCATGCATACATACATACATACATACATACATACAAACATACATAAATACATACTTACTACATACGTACATAGGTCTTCATGTGGGAAATCTTAGCGAACTCGCCACCCTACCCAGGATTAGGTCCATGCCTGAGACATAACACATGATTTTTCCGGCCACCGACACATTGTTGCTTGCCAAATTTCCCGAGTTGTAAGTGCTCGCCGGCCCGGCTCGCTCGTAAGCACGGGAAATTTAGGCTTAGCTACAATAACTTTTTTTTTCCAATGATTTGCTTGGTTGCTTGCTTGCTTCAGTTCGGTCGTGATAATTTTCTTGCTCTCTTTCTCTCTCTTTCTCTCTCTTTC
>WBZZ01005991.1:0-15000 GCA_019918135.1 Paulinella micropora | reverse complement strand
CTCCTCCTCCTCTTCTTCCTCTTCTTCTTCTCCTTCTTCTTCTTCTTCTTGTTCTTCTTCTTCTTCTTCTTCCTTTTGGAAAGCTAAACTGACTATCTCACCCACTCGCCGCAAGCACAGCAGAAAACCGAATATGCTTCACCTTGATAGCACTACACAGAAAACAGAGATAGCTGGTGGCAAGAATGAAACCACCGACCAGAACACACAAGAGTCCGGTGGCCAGACCGCAAATGCCGACCAGGAAACAGAGGTGATTGGTGGCCAGGTGAGCAGCATCCTCCGAATCCATCAAAGTCCCGACCGGGCCCTGGACACGACAATCATACATAGCCGTTTCCCTTCTGTTGAGCTGGGCCCGGTGGGTTCTCCGAAGAAGCCGTCCGGACCAAAAGAAAAGGCGGAATAAGGCTGAGCTTGACCAGCTGGATGATTCCAGAAGCTGCACCAGATGATTCCAAAAAATGCAGTGATCATTTAATCGTATTATCATTTTCTTTCTAGGCAGTACTATCATTTTATTTCTGCGATCAGTAAGAATATTTGTTCTCCTTTGAGTGTGCTCTTGTTGTTCTAGTACTGATACTTACGATCCTTCTTTCCCTTCCCTTTTTTTTCTCTTCGCTTTTTAAGAATATTCAATAATAATAATAAACTCTTCCCACTTGTCGAGATGAGTAGGAATTCGAAGTATACATCGTCCAAGGGACTTTGGGCTTACACTGCGACCTGCGGTGCGCCCTGGCGCTGCGGCACCACGATATTCAGTAGTGATATTAATATTGCTCAACCGTCCGGGAGTCACCTGTGCTAATTGATTGTAACTTAAGACTTACAAGTAAATGTTACTATTTTTACGCGATCACTGTTTTAATAAAATAGTTGCCACAAGTAGGAATAAGTGGGAAGCGATGAAGGTCATAAAAACGGAAGTGGTATTAGTAATAATCAAACGTGACTATTGCTGACGACATTCAAGAGGGGAAAAAAAATTAATTTTTCGGTTTTGGTTGGAATTTCAGTTTTGGTTGGAACTTTGATTTTGGTTTAAAATTTGAATTTGGTATATTCGTCCGCAAAATATCGTAACTTGAATTTTCGCAAAATGTTACCGTTAAATTACATATGTTTTTTTTAAGCATTCAAGTTTAAGCGTCGGTAAAACGGTGGCACTTGAAGTTTTACGTAGTGAATGAGTTTTTATTAATAACATTTTTTTGTTCTGTTTTTTATTATTACTGGGTACATTCAAGTGTCAAACTCAGCCATCAAATTTAAGTGAAGGGTCAGATTTCAGATTAGCGGTCAGATTTTAGATTAGCGGCCAGAATTCGGCAAATTAGTTCAATTTAAGCCGGTAACATTTCAAAAATGATGTAGATTTTGCGGACGTAATACTATATAGCAGTTAAATTGAACTAGTTTAAATTCTGACCACTAATTTGAAATCTGACCGCTAATCTGAAATCTTACCCTTAACTAAAATTATATTGCTGAGTTTGACACTTGAATGTACCCAGTAATAGAAAGCTGGAATGTTGAATTGTGGTTTAGAATAATAATTTTTTCAAGTTACTGTTGTAGGCATCACCCCCCGGATAGCCGGTAAAAAATATCTTTTCCTGGTGACAGGTGCACCAGCTTGTTTTTCAGTATTATTTGTCCGGATTGGACGTGATGCCATTTTATTCCTGGTCTGTTGCCGTTTTCCTTTTTGGCTTCACTGAGCTAATACAACGAGACATCATTCTCATTCTTGAGGACTGTGTTTGGTTGTATTACCGACTTTTTACGAGCTATCGTTGGGGGCATTACATTTGGAGTCCACATCACTAGGGTGATTTCTTTCTGCTTTGCCACACAGGCAACAGAGTGAATTTTCACTGACCTGTCTCACACGGGGACGTCAGACGAAAACAAATACTCCAACACAGCTCCCTCATAACTCTTTCACAAAACAAATAATTTGATTGGTCTCAAGCAGGTGTCTCGTACCCTCTAGCCCAATCAGTATCTGTGTGCTCACAAGGAGACATCAGATACAAACTCTCTGTCGTTCTTGCTGTTCTCACACAGAGACCAAGAAGAAGGAGGTGGACAGAAGAGTGAAGGAACACACACAAAACACAAACAAGCATAGGGACAGGAGCACAACACTCTACCCTTCTAGTTTGTGCATTTATCTGCATTATCTCACACATACGTCAGAGTATTTTTGCAAATCTCTGATCGTTTTCTAAAGGTAGGTCTGAGAACCTATCCGATCGACTGTCGACTTCTCAAGGAGAGCTTTTCTAGCTTCTCTATTACTATCTGTGTGTAGGTCCAAGTGCCTCATACTAGATACAATATAGAAAAGAAGGAGGAGAAAGTAATCTGAGTAAGGAGAACAAGAAATCGGAGAAAGTCTCAAAGACTATTTTTCTCAAACAAAAACAAACATACAAACAGTGTTTCATAGAGGACAGAGAATCTTATCCTACCCTCTCTATTAGTTTCTCTCTTCACTAGTCAATCGACTGAAGGAGGAACAGAACACAAACGAACAAAAACCAAACATAGGAGCTGACACTGTCCTCCTGTTGATCACTACTACGACATCATGTCGACAGAGACCGCCGAAGTGAGTGAATTCTCGGAGGCAGAACAAAGAAGCGAAGAAGAAGAAGCAGGAGGAAGAGGATTGAATGAAGGAGGAGGAGGAGGATTGAATGAAGGAGGAGGAGATGAAGGAGTAGGAGGAGGAGTAGAAGAGGGCTGGGATGATGAAGGAAGATATGGAGGAGACGAAGATGAAGGAGGATTTGAACAAGAAGAGACGGGAGGAGGAGGAGCATATGGTAATCCCTTACCACCTGCCTACACGGGAGGAGGAGGACGAAAAATGATCGACTTGATTCATAGTGATGGAGAGGAGATCACAGTGGAGGAACAACAGTGGGTGCAAGACCACTATGACCTCACTAAAAAAGAGTTTGATAACAAGATGGGGGTAGAGAAGGATACATATGTGTGGATCCCTCAGGATCAAAGAAGAGAGAAAAGTCGTGCTAAAAAGGATGTCTATATCCTATTATCAAACACAGCACAGCTCCTCGGCAAACTGGTCTCTGATCCAGAAGAGAGAAAGAAGATACAGCATATCAAGTTTGGGGACACACACACCCACCTTGAATTACTCGATGCTATCTTTGGGGTGTACACTCAAACCCGGATTTGGGAACGTTCATACGGCCCACGATGTGAGGGTTACCTCCAGTACACAAACCCAAGAGCAACGGCCAGATTCCTCGCGACTGGTCAGGAGGCAGTCGATGTAACAAAAATGAAGACCAATCTGGGTTCGAAAAACTCGAGTGGCATATTTCATTTTTTTACAATGGAAATAAAGGCCTTGGAGGAGGGGAAGGCAGAGATGGAAAAAAGCATTAAGGCAGCAGGAGAAACTCATCCTGTGATTGATGAGTTAGAGAAGACCGACAGAGTTCTGACCAAGATCAGACTGTTGATGGGTGCGTTACTGCACAAGGAGGCATGGAAGAGATGGATTCCTACCAAGGATCACTCTGTCCTTAAATCACTTAGTAACGCACCACCGGTCGCCAACAAAGCAGGTGTTGACCAATATGTGGAGAAATATAATTTTCTCAGATCTGCTTCTGAATTGGTGGCCTTTATCACTCATGCTCAAAAGCTGGTGATATCTGGGAAGAAGAAGGCGAAAGAGAATGAGGAGTTCGAGAAGACGATGAGACTGGAAAGAATGAAAGCAAAAGTGAGTGGTGCAAAGACACACCCTCCGACATATTTGACCCCACCAGCTCCTGCCCCACCAGCCCCTGCACCCTCGGGCTCAACTACGGTGGTGGTCACAAACACGGAGAAGAAGGACAGACAGAACATCATCAATGCCTTCAAGGGGAAGAAAGGAGGAGTGGCAAGTCTCATGCTATATGCCAAGACGAGCTCAGACAAAGACTCTGATGCTTCGCTTTTGAGCAAGCTCAAAGAGATCAATGCCTGCATGAAGGCTTTTCCTTGCGACGAAACGCAGGAATACGAGGCCCTTGTTACTGTTTTTGACCAATCTCTAGTCTCTGAGGGATTTGATCTGACACAGTACAAGTTTTTGAGAAAGAAGGAGGAGATTAAGAGAAACAATGCAACAGGCCTAGACGCTCAGTGTGAACTGGCGGTGGCCACACTCATTTCATATTTTCAATCTCATGGATACCAGCATCTCTGCACTGGTACTCTCATAGGATTTGAAATCTTTGAGACAGTGGCGATGAGTTTGAGGAGTGCTGTTGGCTTGGCGGCGACCCTTACGGAGGTAGTTTCCTCCTATGGGCTATTCTATGGCCGCAAGTCGATCATCCTTTATTTCTTTTCGGCGTTACACACAGTTAACCCGAGTAAGCTTACTCAGCTCATACAACAATGCTCGACGTTTAGCTCAGTGAAGTCCAAAAACTTCCTCGAGACACACGTGTTCGAAAATACGGTTCAAAGCGTTGCTCCGTCAGCACTGTTTCAAGAAGTGATAGAGTGCATGCTCAAACATGGACTCGCTCACGGAGGCACATACGGCACAGGCAGGCGGTGTACCTGTTGGCGCACAAGCCACGTACACAAACAGAGTTGCCGGTTGGAAGAGACAGAGAGAGCCAGACCTGAAGACCGCATGTTGGAGGTGGTTCGCGGGCTTGCAGTGTAAGGCATAGATGGAGAACAGAGGCTGCTCTTTCAATCATGATAGGCAGAATCCAACAGCAAGGGCAAATTTTCTGAGCAGGACGGAAGGCAAGGAACCGGGCCTTTTCAATATGCTTCAGATTGCCGCTGTGAACGAAGGTTGGTATGCCAATATGTGTGATGATGAGGAGTTACGAGATGCAATCATTACCTACATGAAGAGGATGAAGGAGAAGAAGGAGGAAAGGGAGAGACAAAAGAACTTAAAGGCCTCTCAAAGAGGACGAGAAGGAGGAGCAGGAGCAGGAGGACGAGGAGGAGGAGGAGGAGGAGGACGAGGACGAGGAACATGGAGAGGAGCCTCGAGGTGGCAGGGAACCCCTCAGAGAGGAAGAGGAGGAGGTCGGGGATATACCCCTCATGGAGGGAGAGCTGTTCGAGCTCCAGCCCCCCCACCCAGAGGAGGAGGAGGCTCGTGGGCAAGCTCCAACCCAAATTTCGGTCGAGCTCAGGCCTGCAACACTGCCTCGGAGACCGATACGTCATCCTACCCGGACACTACTCAAGGTAATCGTTTCGAGGTGGTGGAATGACTGGAGGGGGAAGAAGAGAGGAAGGAGAAGACTGTGAAGTTTAACCCTAAAGTCACAGTGCTTTCTAATGCTGTTGTGCAGACTGGGCCAACGCTTACTCTATGTGAAAACAAAGATGTGGGTACACAGAGACTGCAGCCCCAAGGTAGTCTCATACCCGTTCATACAGCACGGTTACCAATGATAACTGATGCAAATAGGAAGGCGAGACTTGCGATGGAGGCGAGGAGGCCAATGGCAGACGTATCGCCTCGGCCAAGCAAACAACCACGAACAGACTCAATGTCTACGGTCGCGGCGGGTGGCGAGCAAAAAGACGATGTGTGTACTCAAGTACCACAAGACAATGTCGCTCAAATAGTAAACGCACCAGTACCGCAGAATAATAAAAATGTTAATGAGGTGAAGCAGGAGGAGTTCTTGTTCTCGCAGCCAATATACACAGGCCCGATGCTCTGTGTTATACGGAACTTTATTGTGAAACATTGAAGACAATATTAAAAGTTGGTAATGATACGATGGCGAATATTAATATTGTCGGCAGGAAGTTTTTAAATCGATACCGGGACTGGGTGGACGGAAATAGGAAAAAGTCAACGGGCACTCTCAAAGGAGTGAGCAGCCGGACGGATATCACGGGAATCATCACACTGACCTTTAAATTGAAATCCGCACGAGTATACCGTATGGACCTCTATGTCGTCCCCGGTTACCACGGGTCAATATTACTATCGTATGACCAATTGGCTACGATGGGGGCTGTGATTGCGCCGCACGGCGAGTGATATATGGAGTAAAAAGAGGAGAAGAGAACGATATTGATCCCTTCAACGCTATTGACTCTTATGAGGCTTATGAGCTGAGTCTAGCGACGGATCACAAAAAGATGGCCATCGCACATGAGGCACTTGAGGTGTACGTTCACCCCCATGTCGTAAGACCGGATGAGCTGTCCTGGACCGACAATTGGGAATCCCAAGTGTGCACTGTCACAGTTCCGACATGCCATTGGGACAAAAAGTCTATTGATGACTTAATCGAGAAGCGAAAGGAGGAGATTATATGTGTCGCACAAAGAAGCCCGTCGTTGGCGAGATTCGCGGAAGGAGTAGGAACAGATGTCCATATTACTAACGGATACTGTTTCCATGCGAAAGTAGGAGAAGAAAAAAGGGAGGCGTTTGTACCAAGGAGAACGGGGCGAATCCCGGATACTCCACCAGAAACTATTAAAAGTTTTATTACTGATTTCTGGGGTGACGAGCCCACGTGGCCGCGTTCACTGTCTGAAGTGAAGAAATGCTTACGGACTTTATTCGAAAATAATAAGCCGTATACTATTATCCTGCCATATAATGAGAAGGCGATATGGGCGCAGGAAATAAGGGACCGGCTTATTGATCATCCTATACCGGTACCCTCTCGCAAGCAACAGCTAGTGGTGGCTTGTCGTATGGGAACTCGTGAGCAGAGCAGTGCATACAAGCGGAAGCTCAGAGACCTCGACAAGTTGAAATTGATACCGCAAGCATTCACATGCTTTGATGGTTTTTACACCCGTAAAGCTCCTTTGCAATACGCGAGACTCATTGACATGGTGGAGCTCGGTAAAGATGATGAGCCGGACACGGTCACGTATGAAAAGACGGGCCTAGATGATTCTCGGAAGAGGACTTAGGCTTGGAGGAGGACAGAGAACCCCTCAAGCAGCATAAGCAGATGTCTGATGAAGATTTTCAAGAGGCGGCGCGGAAAATATTGGAAGAAGGAGTAGGCACGGAGAAGGAGAAGGAGCTTTTAAAAGCCAAATTAGAGGCGAACAAGGAAATTTTTGACCCTCCACATGCAGGTGGTGTCAAGCCTGAAGATTTCACTGCGGTTATTTACAAAATACCGGGTGCGGAGCCGTCACCGGCACCACGAAGGGCGAATTTGAGTATACATGAGGCGAAGATAGCGGAGGAGCTAGCAAGACAGCTGTTCAATGAGGACTTTATTGAGAGATCAACATCTCCAATAGTCTCACAACCGAGAATAGTGCCGAAGCCAGGAGGAGAATGGCGCCTGACAGTTAACTATGCTCGTGTTAAGAAGGTGCTGGAGGAAGAGAGAAATCCTCTCCCGACATTAGAAGAAGGAAGGAGAGTACTGCGGAATGCAAAATTCTATTCGGTCATTGACCTTAAGAATGGCTTCTGGCAGATACCACTGGAGGAAAAGTCCAGATGGCTGACGGCGTTTGTGGTGGGTATGGAAATATACCAATGGAAAGTGCTTCCGATGGGCCTCAAGCAAGCCCCAGGACTTTTCCAGAAGGCGATGCAGAAGATGTTGAGCAGTCAGTACGATGATTTGTCTGACGGTGGCATGAGAAGGCGGGGACAGAAGGCGGGAGAATATGCATTTTGCTATATCGATGACATTATCGTATACTCTAACACAATGGAGGAGCATATCGATCATTTGTCCGATATATTCAGGCGCATCGGAGCTTTTGGCCTGAAGTGCAATCTAAAGAAGTGTCAACTTACCAAGACGAGTGTGACATACTTAGGGTACGAGATCTCCCATAATCGAGTCTCGATATCCAAAGAGAAGAGGGAGGAGATTATGAATTGACCGATACCGAAGAACCGCTCTGAATTGCACTCATTCCTTGCGATGGCGCAATACTATAGCCAGTTTATACCCAATTGGGGTGCAACACGGGCTAAAGTGGAGAAAATGATAGATTTTGGAGACTTTGAGAAGTGGGACGAAGAGGCTTTGCAAGCGTTTCATGCGCTCAAAGATCTCATTTACAAAGACCCGAAAGACGGAGGACTGGTGTTAACGATGCCCGACTTTACGAAACAATTCGTAGTCGATACAGACGCATCTAAGTTTGCGATTGGGGCTGTATTACAACAAGAGGATGAGGAGAAGAAATTACGCCCAATCATGTTTATTAGTAGGAAGTTGTGTGCGGCGGAGAGAAACTATTGCACAAGGCAAAGAGAGGCGTTGGCGGTAGTATGGGCCCTCAAGAGGCTCAGAGAGTATTTGTGGGGAGGACCTCAATTTACTGTCAGAACTGATCATCATAACCTGTTATGGTTGATGAATCATGAACAGACGGGACGGCTGGCGCGGTGGCAAGCGTTCTTGTCTTGTTTCAATTTTACAATGGTCCATCTACCGGGAAAGCGAAATGTGGTCGCTGATAGCCTCTCTAGGCTAGAGTTTAACTCAGAAGTATCGGCGTTGGTGTCCACGGTGGAGATGGAAGACTTGTCCACTGACAAGGTGTATGAGGTCAGCCACATTGAGGCGATGGAGATGGCGAGTGGAGTCCGATATGACCGCACAGGTCTACGGTATAGTCCACAAGGCCCGGATCACGGGATATGTTGTGAGCTACATACCCAGGAGGACGCTGAGTGGTCCTATGAGGTATATGAGAATGCGAAGGCGAACATAAGAGAGGAAGAGGAGACGCAGGAAGTTTATGCGGAGCCTCCTCAAGAGCGGAGAAGTGACCTAGACGATGACCCGGAAAGAATCGGGGTACGGCTAGAAGATGGTACTATCCATATAGCCTCGCCTACCGCATGGAGGCAACAACAGGCTCAAGATCCGGAGTTTAAAGAACTGATACAGTTATATCAGAACCCGGATGAGCTACGGATGACGAAAGCGATCAAAGATCAGATGAAGGAGATGGGATGGAGAGATGGTCTACTGTGATACAAGGGCCTTCACGGTCGCTATGCGTCACAGCCGGACAAATGGACCCTTTGGGTACCGGAGAGTCTGAGACGATTTATATTTGTCGCAGCCCACAATTGCCCACTTTTGGCGCATCCGGGTCGACAACGAACTCATATGTTCGTAGCGAGGCGATTCTGGTGGAAGAAGATGAAGGAGGAGATAGATCAGGCGGTGGATGCATGCATCCCGTGCAAGATAAACAAAACACCACTGAAGGCAAATTTCGGCCTGATTGGCGAATTTCCTCTTCATGCGGGGATGTTTGAGTTTATACACATTGATCATGTGGGACCTTTCCCAGAATCGAAGGATGGTTACAAATACCTCCTTACGGCTATTGACAGAGCCACCAACTATGTGTGGATCATCCCTGTCAAAGACGTTACCGGCAAGACGACGGCCGAGGCGCTGATCGATAGGATCATCTCACAGATCGGAGTACCAAGAAAGATATGTTCTGATCGAGGCTCGGACTTTAATAACGAGGTCATCGACAAACTATCTAAGTATTACGGGATGAAATGGCAATATGTTACTGCCTATAACCCGCGAGCAAATGGGAAAATCGAGCGGGTACACAGACCCCTCAAAGCCTCGCTAAAGATGTATTGCACGAAAAAGGAGAATCAAAGAGCATGGGTCGAGGCAGCACCATCATTTGCGTTTGCAATGAACTGTCTACCCTCTACGGCGTTAGGAGGCTCGAAGAGCTCAATCTCGCCATATCAGTTAGTATATGGGCGTGAGCCTGATATCCCGACTTCGCTCCTTCACCCAAAAGACACTTGGGCGGATGCGGATGAGTTGTTTGGGATGAGACTTAGAGTGAAGATGGAGGCGGAACAAATAGTCAGGGCGCATAGAGAGGCGGAGCGCCGAAAGACTGATGCTGAAGGGGTGCGACAAGCGCACTTGGATCAGATCAAGTTCCAGGTCGGGGATATTGTACTATTGTACCATCCTCAAGTCCCGAAGGGAGTCAGCTCTAAGCTGTTCACTCACTGGAAAGGACATTATCAGATTATGGAACAGACGGGACCTCTGAATTACAAGATCAGGGGTAGAGGGAAGGTGCAAATTGTGAATGTAAGAAGGCTGATTAAGTATGATCCCTTCTTACTGGAAGATGAATCAGTTGAGGATGCGTTAAAACGGATGAAGGATGATTTCAAAGAGGTGCCGCCCATCCACAAGGAGGCTGGCATAGACCAAGACGATGCTTATCGGGCACAGATAGCTGAGAAGGAGAGCAAGGAGAAGACTGACCGCATAAGCGCGGTGGGGACTCAGTCCAAGTCTCCGCGAGAGCATAGCGGAAAGAAGGAGAAGATCACAGAGGCGCAGCTAAGGAGAGCGCGGAATGATCTTATCAACGACCAACCGAGGAAGGCGATGAGGTCGATGAGATCAAAGGACGTCCACCAGGAGGAGGAGGGGACGGACACTGACCCAAACGCGGGCAACGTTGAGATTGTCCATGAGCGATGGAAGGAAGGCGATGCGATAGCAACCATCGCATGGGTGAAAAATGTTTTCTATCTGATGAGACTAGCGGAACAACATGTCGCTGATGACACTCTCTCAGACTTATACTTGATGCGGGTCGTGGCGGTCCCACGACAGATGCGTGTCACACGGACACTCAAAATATCATCAGCCGCAAAGATAGTACAACCGATACTCCAGTTCTGGAGAAGTATGGACCCGGTTGAGGATCCAAAGGCAAGACATTATCTGCCAGTATATAAAGACGCAAAAAGTCTCGAGACATGGGATGATACAATTACTCCCAGAGACAAGGATTACACTGCGTGGACCATTCAGACACTGCCAAGAGGAGTGCTTGATGTCACTTTTGAATTATCGTTGGGCGGAATCCCTAATAAGATCTGGGACATTCTCGAACAGTCAAAGTTCGATCTGACTTTTGTTGGTGGTCCTCCACCAGGCAAAGAAATCCGCGCCAGACGACGAAGGCAGTGACAAAGAAACTATTTTTCTTTATAAGTCTCAAATAAACTGATTGATTGCCCACGGCGTATCACGATTTGATCATGCATCATCAGTTATCAATATGAATATTAAAAAGACTCAGTGATATAACTTGGCATTCGATCGCAACATACGAGTGCGAAAGGTCGATCGACTGATGATACTACACCGTATACGGGGATCGCTAGTGTATTGAGCGATGGTGTTCCCGGGTATGACCCTTTCCAAGTCCTGGGATGATGTTCTCGAAAATGAAATGTTCTCTGAAACTTTCATTAAATTATTTTTTACGATAGATTATATACTGTCGTACCTGAGCACGGTCAATCTCTACTTGTGTCGGTATATCGCAGGGTCGGGTACATACACCTCGACTTCGGATATAGCTATTAGGACTGGCCCCCTAATACTATATCATAGGATATCATCCTTATACAAGGGTATGTCATTAAAAAAGACAATGTACTTATGATCTCCCTGTGAATAATAATAATAATAATGATAATGATAAGAAAAAGAAGGAGATCAAAGGGGGAATCGTACTACAGCACCACGTTGCTTGTATTTTTTTTGTTAATTGTACGTTTGTTCTTGACATACTGCCGAAAAAAAAAGAAAAAAAAAGAAAAAAAAAGAAATTGAGGGGAAGGAGTTCAAAATTTACAAGAAAGGCTAGAGAATCCGCTTTGACGTGCCGTATGAGGATATATTTATCTTCTTTTAGCGTCTATCCGTGGGTCGATGCGCTGTGTGGCATGACTCCAATAGCGCATACTATTTGCAGAAAGAAATCAGAAGGTGTATGACGAAAATGCTATTTCCGTCATAAAATCTGGAGGGGGTACTGTAGGCATCACCCCCCGGATAGCAGGTAAAAAATACTTTTTCCTGGTGACAGGTGCACCAGCTTGTTTTTCAGTATTATTTGTCCGGATTGGACCTCATCATTCTCATTCTTGAGGACTGTGTTTGGTTGTATTACTGACTTTTTACGAGCTATCGTTGGGGGCATTACACTGTGACATTTAAATTTGAATTCAGATTCAAGTGTTAACTGTAAAATCATTAAGAAAATTATCAGGAAATGAAAATTATCAACGCCATGATATCGCCAAGTGTGTCTCTAGTGTCTGTCATCACTTCACGGAAACATTCTTCTTCTTCGTTTTTATTGAGAGAACAATTTTTACAATCGGACTCAAGGATCGTCCACGTGAAAAGTATAGCTATTAAGTCATATCTTTATCTAAGGTGGAAACCTAGTTATTAAATCGAGCGTATTAATTGAAAGTATTAATATTAGGTCGCTTGGTATTAATCTTATTAATATTAATGTTTATGTTTAGATATGTTGCGTAATATGTAGCTTAAGTATTCATGTTATTAATATTAATGTTTATGTTTGCATCAGTAGTAATATACTAGAATGATCGGAGTGAGTGAAAATTAGTATTTCAGTGAATATGTCTGGACAGTAACCTAACTACTTTTTTAGCGGCGGGGCCGGCCTGAAAGATCACGGGAATAATATTTTAGACTGGCCTGCCTGTCTTTTTTACGGAAACTCAACCTTTTTTCTCTTTGAATTTCAGTTGGAAAAATCATGCCGCACGGTTTTTCTATGGAAAAGAAAAAGAAGAAAAAAATTTAAAAACATACGTTTTTGAAACTTTCCCTATTCTGTAGTGGTAAAAAATAAAAACGTCACTGCTTTGGGACGGGCATTCCTATTAAATTGTTTGTGTGTTTTTTCTAATATGCTTTTTCTACTATAGACGGGCGATCCCCTGTCTAGCCTGTCATATTCTCGTTTTAAGAAAAATCAGCGAAAAAAATTCCGAATCCGTCTGAAAAATCAGAATATGTTAAAAGGGCAACAGTGCTCATAATAAAAGGCAAATTGTTGTTTCAGACGCCCTGTCAACAGGAAATGATTGTTTTCAAAGATTTTGTGGCACGTGGAAGACTTGGGACATCATGATAAATCGGTGAAAGAAATACATGTAGAAGTTGTAGAAAGTGAATAATCGAAACCTACGTTACTTTTCAACTCGATGCCTTGGACTAGTAGCTTCCATTTCTGTCTTAACCTTTTCAATTCGATGCCGGATGACTATCCACCTTCCTTGCTTCCTCTTCTTTTCTTCTCTTCGTTTTCTTTCTTTCCCCCTTTATTTTTTGTCGTTTTCTTTCCCTCTTTTTGTTCATTCTCTCTGTCGTTAGTTCGCTTTGAGTACATAACGATTAAACTATTTTCGTGATTTCTGTGTTTATTGACGTCGAAAAGGGATTGAGTTTCTATTCCGCTTTCGTGGAAAGTAAAATCACCATTATTGAGAGTCTATTGAGTTTGCCCCAGAGCGCGAGAAAGCGAATCGTAAATTTTGTAACAATAACAAATTAGGAATTACCAAGCAAGGTTAAACTGTACCAAGAACAAAGTGATGAAATGAGAACGAATGAAGGATTGAATGAATGATTGAATGAATGAATGAATGAATGAATGAATGAATGAATGAATGAATGAGCGAATTAATTAATGTAATTAATTAATTAATTAATTAATTAATTAATTTTTTTATTAATTAATTAATTAATTAATTAATTAGTTAGTTAATTAATTAATTAATTAATTAATTAATTAATTAGTTAGTTAGTTAATTAATTAATTTCATTAGTCAATGAATTAATGAATTAATGAATGAATGAATGAAATCACCATTATGTTTGCCCTAGAGCGGGAGAAAGCGAATCGTAAATTTTGTAACAATAACAAATTAGGAATTACGAAGTAAGGTTAAACTGTACCAAGCACAAAGTGATGAAATGAACGAATGAATGAATGAATGAATTAACGAACGAACGAATGAATGAATGAACGAACATGAATGAATGCATGAACAAACGAATGAACGAATGAATGAATGAATGAACAAATGAGCGAATGATGTTGTTGTTATTGTTGTTATTGTTGTTGTTGTTGTTATTGTTACTGTTGCTGTTGTTATTGTTGTTGTCGTTGTTGTTGTTGTTGTTGTTGTTGTTGTTGTTGTTGATGTTGTTGGTGTTGTTGTTGTTGTTGTTGTTGTTTGGTTTGGTTTTTGTTAGTTGTTTTTTTCCGCTGTTGCTAATATCGTTGTTAGCTTCCTTGGGCATGGTGTTTGGGTTGTTGCTGGTCGCCGCACTTTCCTTGCCAGGTACCTATCTATCTATCTATCTATCTATCTATCTATCTATCTATTCTATCTATCTATCTATCTATTTATCTATCTATCTATCTTTCTATCTGTCTGTCTGTCTGTGTCTGTCTGTCTGTCTGTCTGTCTGTCTATCTATCTATCTATCTATCTATCTATCTAATCTATCTAATCTATCTAATCGATCTAATCAATCTATTCTATCTATCTATCTATCTATCTATCCATCTATCCATCTATCTATCTATCTTTCTATCTATCTTTCTATCTTTCTATCTTTCTATCTATCTATCTATCTATCTATCTATCTGTCTGTCTATCTATCTATCTATCTATATCTATCTATCTATCTATCTATATGTATGTATGTATGTATATGTATATGTATATGTATATATGTATGTATGTATGTATGTATGTATGCATATATGTATGTATGTATGTATGTATGTATGTATGTATGTATGTATGCATGTATGCATGCATGCATGTATGTATGTATGTATGTATGCATGTATGTATCTATGTATCGTATGTATGTATGTATGTATGTATGTATGTACGTATGTAATGTATTCATGCATGCATGTATGTACGTATGCAAGGTCGGTATGTACGTAATATGTGTATGTATGCAAGGTCGGGCGGCCTTCACTAACAGCACAGCGCCTGCGTTTGACTTGGCCACCTCCTACAGATTTCTCTTCTACGCGTACGCATCATACAGTGCGCCTAGTCCCGGGGACAAGTGGTATATAAAAATGTGTATGTAT